>DWLR01005926.1:0-10501 GCA_018246295.1 Papilio alexanor hazarajatica
CTTGGGTGGGAATCGAACCCACGACCTGCGGCGCGACAGGCAAGTGTCTTGCCACTGCGCCAACCGGTCAGTCAGAATAATATACAATTCCTAATTATTAGTTATTTTTAGACTTCTAGAATTTATATATATATATACGTGTGTGTGTGTGTGTGTGTGTTCATATCCTATCACAATCGCTTGCACGTTAGCACTAGTACAATCGACATGCGCACGCATGTATACACGCAAATGTAAATTTACACACTTACTCCTAGACTCGTATTCACATATCTACGGACAAACAAGCGCAATAGACTACGCCCATACCATGCACACGCATTTGGATGTTCGCACGTACACGCCCATGCATCCATACACACGTGCACACAATCACCACAAATACGTAAGCTCACGCGCATAAGTTCATATTCAAGCAAGTACTTTCGCATACACATGAACAATGACATGAAAGACTTGACAATGACATGCGTTCTGTTATGCGCAATGGCATGCGTACTGTCAAGCCTATGCATGCTACAAGCAATCATCCTAAATCATCCTTACGCACACATGCACATACGCTCTTTCACGCATATACATAAATTACCGCACATAAAATGTTAACTAGATCATGTACGCAGGGAATCAGTTGCCCTTGTGAATTTTATATATTATATAATGAAATATGTACTTGTATTAATTAAATTATGCCTAACAAACATCGTGTAGAAAAATAGGATCTATACAATTTACGTCCTGGAATATTAATATGGCAATCAAATAATAAAAATCAATGAATTTGTAACATGTACACAAAAAAAAACATTTCAATTTTTTATAGTTATATTTCAAAAAATATTTTTTAAATGACAATGAGCTTGTAGACTTCATTTCTTTAGGTAAATCGCAGTGACGGAACATCCTGGAAAAGAAAAAAATCAGTTTTAAAACATGCTTAAAATTGGCTCAAAAACTATTTTTTTATATCAATTACCACTACATATGTTATTTAAATATTCAATGATTTTCAAATTATTTTATAAGTAATATACTAGTTTTTCTTACCTTAAAATATGGAATATATAAAACACTTATTTTCTTCTGCACATTTATTCAAGATTTTTTCTCAGGCTTCAAATATTCAGATCTCTAAACATTACATTTAAAATTAACCAAACTCATTTTGTTACTCGACACTTAAAAATATTAACCAGTAATCATTTATTTTCCTTTTGAAATCCATGGTTTTGAAAGTTAAAGTAAAACTATATAACAATAATATTTTCACCATCAATAAATTCACAATCACTGAAAGTAAACTTTCTCCAAAGAAGAAAACGGCGCGCGACCATTTGAAAATTTCCGCGAGTTAAATCTAAACTTACCTTTTAAATTCGGCACTGGTCACTTATTTGGCACATAAAAGTTAATATATATAATGTCATCTTCACTTAAAAAAAAGTTAAGTCATTGCACTAATCACAATTTTTTTTTGCTCGAAATTGAAAAAAGAAAACAAATTACACGGAGAGAACTACGTCAGAATAGCGATGGCCCGGAGATACTAGGAGTTCAGAGGACCTCCTGAGTTAACTTCTACCGAGGATGTGGGGTCCAACCGGAGCTACGGGCCCATTTATAGCAGTTAGGGTGGAAACGCGCACGCGTCCAGCACCCTGTTGCTTCATAGTGATGTTGGTGTATATATATATCGATAACAAAATAACACGTTTATACATTTACCACCTTATGGTTATAAATTTATGGTCTTATTTTGAGAATATCGTATGATTTATTTAATTAAAAATAACAATTTTTTTTTAATGATCCTAAACGTGATTAGAAGTGTTATTGATAAATTGCATAAAGTGCATTACATCTTGAAAAAAAGGAAAATTATTTTTCATCCCATGAAATTGTTGAAATCACAGTTTAAAACCCATATGCTTTAGGTAAAAACTACAAATATTGTTAACAAATATTAATGACATTAATACAGTCATAATGCGGCCTAATAATACTTCCTTAAATGTGATAATGATGATAAAATAAAGTTACTTTAAATAAATAGTGTAACGATAATCTCAAGTAAAGTCAAAAGTATGTATACAACTTAAAGACGTAAATGAGAAAGAAAGCAAAATCTGTCATAAATATTATAATTAAAAAAAAAAATTTCGACATGTAATCGATGGGACATCACTATCTTACCTTCCCTCACACCCCAGCAACCTGTAACACCCTAACCACCCACCCTATCGTTTAAACACTGACTTATCAAAAAAACTTATGCTTAAGTTGGATACCGTTACAAGTTTTGCCACAGTGACGTGATTGGTGAAAAGGCTTAATTTTTCGGTAAGTATAACAGTTTTTTGAACAATATTTTTCTTATGATTTTCGCAACAATATTTTTCTTATGATTTTCGGAATATGTTTGAATTTAAGGGATTTCACAAGGTAAATCTGGTATTTAATTCAATAAAAATATCATAAATCCATTAAAACTATTATATAAAACTAAAGAAATCGTGAATCAATTATTATTTTTACATACAACTGTGGATTCTTAAAGTGTCGAATAAAATTAAATTGAAGGATCTTTTACCATAACAAAAGTACATAAATGAAACAATAGTATTTCCTTCCATTACTTGAAATAGAAAAAAAATTGAAATCGAGAAAAAAAAGTTAAGCGACTTGTAAAATTTTTCGGGATCACATAGGAATACATTCGATTTTCCTAATTTTGGATAAAAATCTGTGAAGAAATGTAAAAAAAAATACGCCATATTAACATAATATTCTCAGAAAAATGAATAAAATTTGTATTACTAATAAATTATGAATTTGTAATTTAAAAATTATTCGTTCGATTAAAATTAGAAAAAATTTTATTGTATGAACCTATGTTATTAATAAATATGCAGAATGACCAAATTAAAATAAAAAAAAATTAAGCTAAAGTGAAATTAAGCAACTTTGAAAATTTTTCGGAACAACATAGGAATATGAATAGGAAACTCGATTTTTCTTATTTAGGGTAAAAATCTGTGTTGAAATGTAAAAAAATACGCTATCTTAATATAATTTATTATAAGAATAATAAAATTTTTTTATAATAAAATTTATAATTTGTAATTATAAAATTATTCGTTCTATTAAAATTAGTTAGAACAAATTTTATCATATAAATCTATGTTAATAATAAATATGTAGATTGTTTAAATTCATATGAAAAATACATATACATATATTGAAGAAAAAGCTAAATTAAGCGACTTTGAAATTTTTCCTGGCCAAAAATTATGTTCGAAATCTTAACTAAGAAAATAAAATGTATAATGTTATTAATATATTACGTAAATTATGTAAAAATAAATTGGTATTATTGAAATAAATGAAGAATTTGTATTTGTGATAATATGAAATGATATATGTAAAATTAAAAGTACGTATATTTGATTTCAACTAAAGGGAACTAATTTTAGCACAAATACCTATTTATATAATTATTCTGCAGTTTTTTCTGACACAAATCGAAAAGGAAAAATGTAATAATTAAAAATCGAACTTAAGCGACTTGTAAAAATTTCGCGAGCGTGTAGTGTTCTAAATTCTAATTTTGGACATAAAATGGAAATAAAATCTTCTATGTTATGCAAGAAAAGACGATCTCAATTTAATATTCAGTAAAAAAATATTGTTATTAGCAAAACTTCAAGAATTTGTAATAGTGATGTGATATCCCATTAAAATTAGACAGAACTACTCGCAATTAACCATGGAAAGGTACCATATTTTACGATAATTCGGCACAAAAAAAACATCGAAAAATCAGTTCCCAGCAGCTTAAGAATTTTCAAGTACTATAGACATAAGATTTGACTTGGAGAAATTTTATTAAATTTTCTAAATTGTAATTGAAATAAAATACACTATTATAAGATTGTTGACGATTTTAAAGTTGCTTTATTTAGACTTTTATTATAAACGTGTTATAAAAATATAATAGAAATTGCTTTTGTGATAAGTAGTAAATCAATTAAGAAATTTAATCTTATTTATGATATTATAAGAAAAAGTAATGAGATTAAAATAATCCACAACTAATTTTGAACCAACAAAAATTCTAGTATGACTACTCTTTTTATTTATTTGCTTTTATGTTTTCAATAAAATTACATTATTACGAATGTTGGACCTTGGCAGATATGAGTATATTTACATTTAACTTTTAAAACATAAACATAACAGTCACGCCCGTAATGCAGTGTGGTAGGCAGTTATTACGGATTTGCATTTGCGGCGATCCTGGCAAATCTTTCTCGCTTCTTTTTCATCATTTACGCCTTCCTCTAATATCGCTTTACATTCCGATATCACTAACTTGATCGATATACTTTAATTAAATTTTTATTTCTTGTTGATTTGACATGCGTTTTATTTCATAAAAAACCTAATTAATCTAAGTAGATTAAACTTAAGTAAGTTTAATTAGTAAAATAATAATAAAGAAACTATTTTTATCAATGAAGTGTAATAATAGCTGCTGATTCGTATATAATATGGTTAACGTGCAGCTGAAATGTGTAATTTTGTTCATCAGATTTCATATTCATATTCTACAGGAAAACTGGAAGTATGTTCGTTTTTACTAACCAATTTCAAAAAAGGATGTCCTAAATTTGCTTGTTTTTTTTTAGTTTGTTGCGTTTTAATACATTTGTATAGCTATACATTGATTTATAAATAAAACTAGGTGTTGCTCGCATTTTTTTATTTTCCTCTTTGAATTTTTTTTTGTAATTTGATTCCTCGTTTATTAAATTCAATAATAGACAATATGTGTTAAAAAGTTGTTATTGTCAACATAACCATATTATAATATGCTATATCATATTTTTATGTACTCTCAGTGATATTTACTATTTTTTACAGTATTCAAATTAACTTATGTAGCTTCTATTTCACAAATAATCTTTAAGGAAAAGAATATGCTATACAATAAAGGAAAGCAACTGGCTGTCATGCTATAAATCGTCTTATTTACATTTTCACCGATTTTGTCCGTTGTGAAGACAGACATTGCAACTCCTGTTTTCGCTCCCGTTCCGAAACCAATATCCGCTTTGGTAGATATATGTATGTGTACGACAGAACTATTATTCACAAACCTTTTCTTTGCAGACACTCTCAATACATTAATTTAAAAAAAATGTATTTTTGTAAATGATTAAAATAAATTACGTTAACTAATTATACTTTTTCGTATTTACGATTGCTTATAAAGGCGATTGTTGGGATAGATATTAACTTGTTTTTCAATAACAGCACAACGGCTGAAAGGATATAAATTAATTTGGGCATAAATAGATTATAGTCTGGAATAGCACATAGGTTTCTTTTATCCCAGAAAATGTACGATTCTCGTGGGATAGATTCGTTTCCACAACTATCCATATTAATTGATACATATTTACAAATAGATATATATATAATAGATAAATATACCTACAACATTACGTCATATTTTTTGCAGTCTTATTTTAAGGCTCTCAAATAAAAAAGTGCACGATTTCTATGGGATAGTATAACAATTATTTACTATTTTAAGGAAAGGTAATTAATGAGGGATATTATATCTTATAAATAAATCTTGATCTCAATCGATGCAGAAATTTTGGCGTGACATATACATTATAATTTTTTTCATGACATACAAACCGCCTCAAAGACTATTTCTAATTACATTTAACACTCCATGCCAAGGGATATGGGGGTAAAAGTGGGGATGAACAGTCGAATATTTTCAAATATTTATTATTAATTTGGTTATCGAATAAAGGGACTTGACGCGTTCATTACAAAACTGTAAGTAATATGAAAATCAATTCAGCTCTTTAAAAGTTGTCAACTCATTCATCGGCAGTTTCTCAAATCTTAATTATATTATAAATGCGAATATTTAAACAGATCTTTGTTATCAAGTAACTCCACAACTCTACATTGAAATTAATATACAGTTTTTATTGAATTACACGCGGACGAAGTCACGGACAGCAACTAGTATTAGATAATATTTATAAGTCCTCGACATAAGATAAACACATTTAAAGTATTGTGATAGTGTTCCTTGTTCCTTCTGGATAAGTAGTAGAATACAATGTTATTAATATTTGTTAATTGTCAAAAAAGCTACAGGCTGGTTACGATAGTTTCTGTAATGGGATATGGCATAAATGGGTTATAAGTAAAAATACGTACAACGCAACATTCTTAGTAACTAAATACCAAGGTTGGGTAACAATTAAATAAATGCTGTTGATAAAATTGCAAATTGGCGTTCTTGTAACAAATATGTGAGTGAACTGTAATTTAATATTCGTCGTATTACACTGAACAATGGAAACTAACTGAAACATTCCTTAATCTACGTCAATTGTTTATTGCGTGTTCGAAGGTTTTACAGTAATAGATTCAATATTTTTTTTAAAGGTAAGAATTGACTTAAGGTACAATTTTATTTTTAGGATTCAGTTAAGGTTTGAGAAGAGGGAGAAGAGCGCATGGGTTGGCGGCTATGATACCACGGTTGAGGTTTCAAGCACAATACTTTCTTAATCTAGTTGTTATATTTAAAATATGTTTAACATCACTGTATTACGTAAGTAGAAAGATGACGGCTATCATATTTTGTATGAAGTACTTTTGTAATAGTCTTTAAAATTTGAAAAATTACACAGAATTCGAATAAAAAATATAAATCATTCATAGCCACGGTTCGTCTCATTACAAATCATTTACAGGGCTTGGCAAATCTACCAATATGTCAATTTCCGGTATATCTTTGAATATATTTTCAACTCCGTTTTTGAAATCGTTTTGTAATCACGCAGTTCTAAGGGAATAATTAAAAAAATGATACAACAAAAAGCATACAAGCGAATGGAGAAACTCCTCCATTTCTAAAGTCTATTAAAATTAAGTACATAAATTTATTTTCATCCCGTTCTAAGATTTTATTTTTTTACATTATTACTAATTTATTAATATACACACGATGCCTTGTAAATCATTGCCTTGCAAAAGTTACCTGAAAGTATATGTACGTAATTACAATAACATATTTTCTTCAAATTGCTTCATTGTTGCGCAAGTTATTTGACACTGTTATTTATCACGTTGGTTTTATATTACTAATATGGCAAGCAAAAATGCATAGCGAGTTCACACAAAAATACATGTACATAATGTAAATGTATTTCATATGCTACATGTTACATTTTATTTTAAATGTTTGCCAATGCCAATGTTTTCTTAAATATTTTTATTAGTCAATATGTATTCTTTTTTAAAAAATTTATATAAGAGCAAACGTTTTAAATATTAAAAACGTTTTGTTAGCTATGTTAATAGATATAATAATAAGGAAAGGATGGGAAGTGGATGTGAATTCCCCAGCTGTACCGTAAAAACTATAGTCAAAATCAGTTACTGTATGGACTACAGTAGAATACAGGGCATATGGAAGAGTAGTGTACTATCCCTACGTAGGGGAGGGGGGGGGGTAGAAGGACAGGGAGATGATGTTAACAGATATAATAATGATCAATATTATGAATAGCAGATAGCGATTGCTATCTCAGTACGGGTAAAATTGTGAGCACAAACTCTCCCAATCTTACTCGTGGGATGTCTTTCCACTTGCAGATATCCATTCTAATTATGAATCTCTTCCCAAAAGTGAAAATACCTAATACCTAGAGCCTTGATTCTGATGTTACAGAGTTGAGTGATTCAATTTTCTGTTGCACTTTTTCACCGATTGCGATCCGTCTTGTGTGTTAGCTCTGCAGCTGAGCATTTGTCACCAGGTCGGATCTAAACATGCTTTGCTATTTGTTTAATATCTAATCATTCGCAATGCGAAGAACTCATTCATGTTCCGAGAGTTATGGATTTAAATTCTCATCAAACACAAAACAATTTTCGGTTCTCTATGTATAAAATCAAGTCCTTAACTTATTAAAGTTACTTAACGATGAGGTTAAGTTATTATCATACGTTACTTTATTACATTAAGGATTTTGTAACTTGTATGAAGAAGTGACAGTTAATATTACCCCTTATCTGTCCCACTTAGCTTAAAAAGGTGAGAACTTATTTTATACGATAAAATTAATTTCATTAATTAACTAAACACTATTGTATAGTCTATAATTTTAACAATGTAAGTACAATCTGTTTTAGAAGCATCAACTATGTAAGGCAACACAATTTCCTGAGTTTCGCCGCGGGCGGATTGCGGTCCCCCCGTTTCCTTGCATCTGTAGACGACGTACAAGCGTTTCCTCACTCCACTAGTTGTCTCACCTATGTTAGTACCTTTTAATTAATATTAGATTGAAAATACCAAGCAGTGCAGTGGTTAGGCGTTGTACTTATAATTTTAATATACCATTAGGCTATCGACGATTTTATATTAGCTTATTTGGATTCGGCATAAAAATGTTTAATTTTCTTAATAATTTTAATTATACTTAAGACAATGTCATGTTATAAAATTTTACATGCCTTATAATAGGTATATCATTATATAATTACATGACAAATGTACTCATGTAAGAAATGGAACGAAGTCAACTTCCTAATTTGAATTAAATTTCTGAGGTTTTCCAAAGAGCTTGCGAACTTGTTACGCACAAATTTTTAATACGGAGTGTGTTCTTGCTTGATTTAACTCGTAGCATTCGTCTTATTTATTCCATTCCACGTAATCCTCTGCCATCTTTGTAAAACAGTCAGGGGGCTTCCGACTAAGAGTTTCATAATTTATTTTGTAAAAATTTACAAATTAATTATTTCTATTTTAACATTGTTCCCTTCATTATAATATAAATTTTAACTCGTAATTAATTTAAAAAAGTCTGACTGACTGCAGCTATATAACAATTCGGCGAAGAATACAATTCTAATGACAACTCGCTCATCGAAATCGGTCAAGCCCTTTAATCTCTAGAAGGTTACAATAAAACGGACACACATAAATACATGCAAACGTATATTTTGTACCCTCGAGAACATTTCTGTCAGTCAGACAGAAATAGATTGTAATTAATTAAAATAAAATTATGGCAATTAAAAAAGTATTTGTTTTTTATCGTATTATGTAAAATGAGCAATGCTTTTAATTTGACAGCAGAAACTTCTTAGAAACAACTTGGAATATTTGGATGAAATTCTTATGATCATATGTTATTCGCAGAAAAAAAAATGTTATCAATTTGTCTAATTAAAATGTATGTGCCCATTTTTCTATTAGTTGCATTGTTTATATCTCATCTATTTTTTAGACTTTGCTACATTATCACATTATTCTAATACTAAATATCTATATCAAAGATAACGCAGAGCGAAGCTCGGGTTACAGCTAGTAATGTATTTAAGGTAGTATTTGTTTTTGCAATGATTTGATCATCATAACCTGTTCAACTATTCTAAAGAATAGAGAGAACGAGAAACTAGAACTACTATTGAGGGAGATGAGCACATTAAAGGTATTCGAAATGGAAGACATACAAGCAGAGAAAGAAGGAAAAAGATAATACATAAAAGCAAGAAGGAGTAAGAAGTAGCCCGAAACTAAATTTGAAATAAATTAATTTTAACTTCCAGTGTTCTAAAAAATAAAGCCGCATTTTTTCCTATGAATTAGGAAAACATTTTGCTACCATAAACTAAATGCTTTGTTACCGGATATTACTCTCGCTTAAATATGTACAACCTTTGCTATACATGATTCGTTGTTACAAGCACCATCACTAGTTTTATCTGTATACAATTTAAAAAATGCATCTAAAATTTATTTGTACATTGGTATTGATTGTGAGTGATAATAGATATGCACAGTTTGAGAAATACAACCAAGGCTTACGTAAATGTTACCTAGCGGAAGCGTTTAAGCTCATGTCCCACAAACTCAGAATTCGTGCAGGTGTTTTGAGACCGCTTTTAGTTTACGATATTTATAACTATGCTCCATATCGAAGGCTTTACATCGGTTAATAATAGGGATTTGAATATGAAATTGAAGTTTTTAACAAGAAGCTACATTGTATTAAAATTAAAACTTTTTTCCCCGACAATTAGAACATTGAACGTATAATTTAATTTGAAACTTGAATTTTGAACTCAGTACAAAACAAATCGTAAATTATTATAATTTTTTTATGTTACGTAGCTTGCTTAAAAATGTTGTTTATTCCTTTGCTGCGTTCTTCTATGCTTTTTCTTTCTTGTAAGCCTGACATTTTTTTATATCTAATTTTTAGTTCCATTGATAGAAATATGTTGTGTGCGGTTTTATAATGTCATATTAAATACCTTAATATTAACTGCGCCAACCGGTCAATTATGACTGACCGGTTGGCGCAATGGCAAGGACACTTGCCTGTCGCGCCGCAGGTCGTGGGTTCGATTCCCACCCAAGACAAACATTTGTGTGCATGAACATGTC
>DWLR01005927.1:0-10500 GCA_018246295.1 Papilio alexanor hazarajatica
ATATATATATATATATATAATTTTATATGATTGGCTTTTCATATGTTTCGCTTGTAAATGTGTTAATATAAATTGAATTAATCTAGTTTTCAGTATACACAGCGCACATATGTAGGTTACGTTTGTTTTTCAGCTTGCAGCGACAGCGAGAAGTCTGAGGCCGAAGATTCCGCGCCGCTCCTCGACAACACCGTTACAACATAACATGTCCTTGTATTGTCTACGCACTCACCTGCTGTTCTACTTTACTAATGAAATAAGGATCATAAATAAACTTTTTACTCAACAAACTGTTTTTATTTTATAGAACCTTAACACATAAATGTGAAATCAATATGTGGTCTTTGAGTGGATCTAAAAAAGATAACTATTGAGCTAGTTATCACGTAATAGATTATTACTATTGCATTAAAAAGGTTTTCATTACAGCTGAACTTATAAGAGCTCTGAAGCCCAGAGTCAAAGTAATAAATATTAGAAGACGAGTAGTAAAAAGAATAAAACTCTATTTCCCCTGCCCAAATACTTTATTTCTCCTTTGCAAAGTTTAGCAAAGATTAAACTTAAAAATGAAAAGTAATAAACTGAAATAGATGGCCGACAGAAAGATGAAATGCTGAATGCGATGAATACGTTGGCAGTGGATTGTTACAGGCGATGGTGGTTAATTAAGATAAGAATATGCAAGCGGAAGTGTAAGCTACTGACTATATAAGCTTAGCGACAGATTTTACAAATTGCGGCTCACTGGTGGCAACGTTTCCTTAGAGCGCGCGCCTATTTAAGAGAATGCCTTACACTCCATGCCACCACATGTGTAACACCGACCAGAGTACTTGACATGTTTCTCAAGATGCGATATAATTCATTAGATATCGTATCAAATTGAAACCGTAATTTCTGGCTAACACTGGCGTAAGAATTTATTTATATTAAAAAATGAAATACGAACAACATACAGTTAGTTAACACTGAAAGCTTATAAAAAAGAAATCGTTAATAAACATAACAATGAAATTCATACTTATGACCTTATGTCAGTTGACAGTAAGGTGTTAATTAAATCAAAGCACCTCAGTATCGAGCAAAATATTTATTACCCTTGCTTCCACACACGTATACATTAGTCAAGTAGTCACTTGACAGGCGGGTCATGTCCTAGAGCACGGTCAGCAGTCCAGGCAGGCAATATTTACTGTATATCCTATGTAAATAACTTAAATGTCATTAAATTATAAAAAGTATGAATATATAATTTAATGGTTAAAGTTCTATTTCACAAACGTTGAAATCCATGTGTTGTTTATATCTTGGTAAGTTTTACAATAAGCACTAGTTTGAACAGTAAACGCGTACGAAGACAAGATTATTATAGACATCACGTATATATAAGGTTAAGGTTACATATAAGGTCTCGGATATAAGAGTTACCTTAACATTTACTTCAATTTGTGTTAGAACTAAACTGCTGCGTATAGAATTTGTCTTTAATAAGTCGAGGACAAAGGGCGTGTTGATATGGATTACATACAATACTGCGTATCCAAAGCTAATAAAAGAAAAAAGTATCTATAAATTATTTGAATAACAGTAAGTTTGTAAATATCCCATCATTTAAAATTCTACTACAATACTATTGAAAATAATTTTGATAAAAACAAAAATGAATACTTACCTATTCGGCGCCATTTCTTCGGTCAATACCAAAGCATCACGGACTACAATCTATATACATATGTATATATATGTGTGTGTGTACAAGTAATATACAAGTATGTTTTTACACTAGGAAAACATTCAACATCAGAATTTGTAATATTTTTAAAAATAATCTAACAAAATGTAACCTAATTATTCACTTTCAAGAAATGTCTACATTTTTCAGTACGCACATATATGGTATAAATGTATGTATAATGCCATTTACATACAACATAGAAATCGTATGATATTGGTGACATCGTTGGAAATAATAAAATGAATAATTATTACAAAAATAAATCAGTTGCTTAATTTTATAGTCAATTATCATACTCACACAGATTGACACAAATTTATATTATCATACTCACTTGACACAAACGTCCGACCGCGTCAGTACTATCGCTGTTTTGTGAAAACAACTTACTAAAATTTTAGACTATTATCAAACTTCGTGTGCTTATGGGACCAGCGCAATGGACCAGAGAAAACTTAGAAGGGACAGCTATCAGGACATCGCCGGCAGAGGTGCGTATCTATTGTATTACGAATATTAACACTGATTAATTTGATTTTAATACGCGTTTCCTTATCAGTATGTTTATAACTTGTTCGTTATCTCAGTAGGCAATGAATGAGTGGCGCTGTCGTCGACATAACTTCATGTATGTACATACTACACATGTATGTATGATATGCTACTGGTATATATGTGTGTACAATGAACCAATGAAAATTGTTAGAATAAATAATTATTTGATTGATTGAATACATTTTTTGCCAGAATTTACGTTAATTTACTTGACATTTGGTCAATCCAACGCTGTTCAATGTTCAATTTTGTCCAATAATAATATTTCTGTCTCATAAGTCTGTTTTCTTTTCTTTCATTAGGTTAAATACAGTAACAAATGCACCGACGAAAAGTATAAGTGTACCTTTATTATCAAACAACTCATTTCTTTACGATGGCTGCCAATCATGTTGTTTACCTTATTGGTCCTAGTGGCTGACGAATTGGTTATAGATCAAGTCAAACCATACGCGTTTCCCTCCATTTTGAAAATAAAGTAGTTTTATAATAACATTGACAGAAACTAGTTATTTACATTTTTAAAAATATGACCGTGACCTATCCGAAGCCGGCGGATACGTATCATTTAAGTACATTGCTTACTAAATGATCAGCATCTATTGATGCTATTATTATAGGTGATGTACACGGGTGGTGTTGCTATTGAATAACTGAACAGGATCGATCGGAGTAGGCAATACTTAGATTTTTTTTTAAATACTGCACATGTGTGAATTAAAGGTCTAATTAATTTCTACACGACTTTTCTGGTGAATGAGGTAGATAACGTTATTGCCTTTCTTTCAATTCCTTCCTACCTCTATCTTCTTTGGTTCAACTCTTTTCAAAGTCATTTCAGATCATTACAGATTCATGGCCAGTAATAGTCGTATTGTTATTTCTGTCAGATTTACAAAGAATAACCCTACAAACATTGTATTGATAATATTTACGAGGAAATTTCAAATATCCAAACTGCCGCAAAAACAGACATTGGAAATATAAACCTGCGAAAGAACAAATAAGGTATCCATTTACGCAGAAAATCCGCATATAAATCTAGAGGCCGCATCGAATTCCAGACGGCGTGTACTACTAGCATTTTCTTGTGCCATGCTAATAAAGTTACATACAATAAAAACTACGTTACTCTAACAAAGTAATGTAAATCTAAATTTATACTATGATGACATTATACTTTCAAAATCTACTAAGCTTGTTTTCAAGCTATTCTCTCTTCACATTAAACGGTAACTTTATATTGTTAAAGCCAGACATTGCAGTGGGGGACTGACGGATTAAGAACATTGAGATAAGGTCAATCAAACAGACTTTATTTATTTTCAGATATCGAACTGTCGAATATCAACAATCCAGTGGAACAGATTGCAGAGAGTCAGCGATGTTCCCGGTTTGGATTCCGCTATCTTTGGTATCGAGCGAAGAAATGGCGCCGAATGGGTAAGTACTCATTTTTATTTATGTCAGTATTATTTTCATTATAATTTAATAACAATTTTAAAGGAATGGTAATTTACAAAGTCCAAGAAACTTATCATTATTCAAACATTTTATAGATATTTTTTCTTTTATCAGTTTTGTATTGTATGTACATAAACCATATCAACACGCCCCTTGTCCTCGACTTAATAAAGACAAATTCTATACGCAGCAGTCTAGTTCTAACCCAAATTGAAGTAAATGTTTATGATGATCGAACCTACGAAAAGTTTTAAAGTGTTGATGCAACTGAGTATGGGACTTCCAGCGTAAGAAAAAAGAAGCTTAATCCTTGAGTGAATATAAATGGTACATTGTAATAAAATACAAAATAGATTTGGATAATTAAAATCCCCTTGATTAAACTCATCAATCAAAAGTATCAAATTTCTTAGTATTGTCCGCTGTGACTTTATTTCTCCCCTCTATCATAAACAGAGCGACAACACCCAGCTGGGCACGGTACCATGCGGCTATTTGTTTTAGAAATATTGTGGTAAAGAAAAAGTAAATATGTAATTTTGTTACAAACTACTAATTGAACCAAATCTTCTGAATTTATGAATGAGTTAAAGTTTGCGGAAATTGATTAGGCATCAACATAATTAAATTTGTACACATTCAGCGACGGATAGTAACCGGTAAGGCATTGTGCATTATTAATGTCCGACAGCGCTCCCACAGTTATTGTACAACTTTATTACTACACTTTTTTCCATTATCTTTGAAATGATTACGGCGTCCAGGTGCGGCTTGTGATTTATACTTGTCCTCGTATGACGTACGCGACAGGTCGCTCGGCTGTCGCGTGTCTGTGCCCGCCGCGGCCGATGGCACTCGGCACGCGATGTCTGCAGTTAATATTAACACCACTCAGTGTTATTACACTTGACCTAGACTCGAACCTCATTAACATTACATGGCAACCTATATTCATAAACTGGCTTTGTTTTTATATTTTATTGTAGTTTGAAAGCCCTTTTTATCTTAATATAACCACACACCCTTAAGCGTGAAACTGCTTTCAGAGATTTTCTTTTTTAATATTGAGCTAAACAAAGTACATTTAATGACAACAATTTAGGTTTAATATGCCTACATACACATACCTATAAATTTCACGACATGAAATTTGTGTTGCAGCTTTTTATGATTAATAAATACTATACAAATGTGGTTTTGTGTGTAATTCAAGATGATTCATGAAACAAAACAAACGATTATGTACACTTGCGCACGCAACAAAGAGCTCTTGGAGAAAAATTAGCAATTAAAGTTTATAAGCATCATGCCTTAGGTCGAGTTCGATAAAAAGCCAAAATAAAAGACAAATGTTTGTTTTCAGATTTAATCGGCGTTTTTTTCATTGTATGGCGATAATTTCATTTCTGTCATATTTAGAACCAAATAAATTCTGTGTAAGAGCGAACAGCGATTGGCATATCTGTGTACTATAGATTAATAGTGCTTAAAGTTTATGTTTAAATATTTTTACACGTTCCATATCTTAATATTGAATGCCGATCCGCCGTTAACGTCTTTAGCACACAGCCGCAATAGTGAACCCTGACCGAACCGAAGCGTAACATCTACCATAATGAGACACGTAAACCGGATTCGGTTTCGCGTAGCGAGCCTGTCTGCTAAACGGTTCGCCGGAACGAACCAAATCTATGTCAGTTTCATATCAAACTTAGTTCGTTTTTATCTTATTTATGTAGTTCGTTTTGTTACAGGCGTTTGATATGAATAGATTAGTAAATTTTCCAAAATTCGCATAGTAATCTGAAAACAAAAGAGACATGAAACTGAAATATAAATATTGTAAATTGCAAAGCTGATCGATCTCGTATCGCAAGCAGCGCCCGCGACGGCCGTCACCGACATAAATTTGATTCATACTAGTGTTAACGATCATTTATAAGATCTGGAAGTGTTATTCAAGTTACTTGCTCTAACAATTAACTGATTCAATAAATAAGCAAGATCACTGACCGATGAAATACGATAGATAGTTAAAGCATGGACTTTTCATTAAAAAAAACTATGTTCCTCTTACAATATTTTGTAAGTGTGATGCAATTATGTTTATTTTTGGTGCACGGATACTATTTTGTACGAAATAAAAGATAATTACATAACTATCGTTTATTAAGCTCAGCAGCCTACTGCAATCAAATGACAGACACACTAATGTCAAGATACCCACTGCAACCACCTTTTATTATAGAAGGTATAAAGTACAGTCCAGCTACATTTTGTGACGTCAAATATATATAAAATATGTAATGACATTGACATATATAATAGATACATTTTTATATATTCGGTTATATTTGATTAATTGAGACGATAATGACGTCTATGAAATCTGTTAAATGTTAATATTGCTAATCAAAAATTTGTTCCACAAAAACCATGTGTGCAAAAATTAAGAAAAAAAACAAACTCTACGAAATTGGATTCGCTACACAAAGCGAGGACAAAAAACGAATTTGTGGTATGTTTGGCTTTTATAATTTTTGTGAACACTATGTTATGGTAAAATGGTCTTTATTGTCGGCGTTTAAGTTTCGTTTTTCTATATTCAGTACATTTGTAAGGGGTGCTGAAACAAATTCCGTATTCGGTGTAAGTTTGCTACCGCGTGATCTATAAAAAACATAATTGGTATGCTGCGTAGTAATTGGCTTAAAAATGATACGTAGCAACATTCATGTCAACTCTTTAGCGATGAATTTCTTCGCATACTCAGTATGACCGCAAGTAATGTAAACAACACTCATATGATGGCAACGTGGACATGGGTGATTAGATGTAAATATGTTTGTTATACTTAATAAATAAAATAAAATAAACTTTCGAGTATTTATTCTAATCGTTGTAGAAAGAGTAACTTTTTACGATTTTAACTCAGCTTAGAGCACAAACGTGACAGAACGTGAGTCTGTCTTAACGGTAAATGACGTGACATATGCTTTATATATGTTCATAGTTTATTTGACACAACTTTGCCTTTATTTTCTCTGCATTAATTATTGATGTTATCCATCTTACACAAGGATCCATCGCACCGTAATTCAAATAACTGAGCGTAGGTTGGCGCGGCGCCAGCGGCACTTGCAGCCTCACTGGTTATATTCTTAACTTTCTAACTAAAGTTTTATTTTACAGTAAATTTGTAAAACTAATAAAAAATTAGTTAACATCTTTTTTCTCATACAAGATGGTAGCATACGAGTTAGCGGTAACTTAAGTGACCGCTATTCATAGATATCTGCGACAATCATTTGCGAGTTGCAGAAGCGTTGACTACCTTTAATAGAAAGAGGAGGGGATATACAGATAAATGGACATTTCCTTCTTCTATCCATCCCCTTCCCCGTAAAATCGTCTTTCCTAAAGAGGACGAGGACTAAAATTAGGCCTCCGGCACCTCACTCCTTAGACGAAACGCAGAATACTTCTACTTCATGCCTGTCTTCTGTGAGGTCGTGGCATTTGACTTGTCGAGCGGGCCATTCGTGCAACAGATATTGTTGTTGCGGACTCTACCACTGTTAAATTGTATTTCATAATTAAGCGTGTTTGTCCCACGTCATGTTCGACTTTTGACGATAGGTTAGCCAGAATCGTGTGTTTTACCAAATTGCAAGCACCGGTGTTGATGTAGGTTTTTTTTAATATAAAACATTTTAGTACCAAATTTGATCTTATAGTTGATACTTTATACTATTATTACGATGCACATATTCTTATCTCAATGTTATACTAACTTAATTTAACCGATTTAAAAAGATCGCAATCTTTTTAAATCGGCCAATCGACGGCCTCGAAGCTCAATCTGTTCATAATTTACTGTAGTATCGATCAGTTGCTTGTGAAAGCTAAGCTAGTAGCTTAATCCCACAATACTCATTGCATATAAAAGCGCTGTTTGGGCTTAGCTCGTGTTTTTCTTCTACGGTAGTGTTTAGTGTCAACTAAGTTACAGGTTAAATTTCTAACGGAGGCTTACCTTTTTGAATTTATAAAGTTCGGGTTATAGACGCCATTTCATATATAACCTTGTAGTAGAATCATCCTTCTTATATTAGAATATAATGGTGGTGGTGGTGGATTTGACCGTCGCAACCAGCAACATCGGATGCCTACCTAATCCAAATACGTTAATACAGTCTTATTTCGTATATAATGCATGCATGAAAATAGTATGAGTCATTTCTATATTCAACTACGGTGTATGCGTTTTAAAAGTTTTACGTACACTATTTGTGTAGGGAATGCTTTATGTGACAGTGTGGCGATAGCCCTTTACAGTTCTATTGCTCAAATTGCAAAAAAGAATTAACCATTATTGTTAGTTTAATTTGATTTTTGAACCTCTCCAAATCGGAGTGATATATTTATAGATTAAACAAAGGTTAGGAATCTACCTCACGTCGTTATATTGAATGAGCGAAGGTATAAACGGAGAGGGTTCGGCCGGAAACCGGTGCGGGCGGCGGCTCGCTTCCGGTGCGGCTGCTGAAATGTCGGCCTCCTTCCGCTCAACGTCATAGCTTTGATAGGTACCGCAAATTACAGTTGTGTACTTTATTTCTTTGAGGTAAAAAAATCGGTTCACGATTTAAGTAACGACCGATCATAGACGGACGGACGGACCGGTTGGAGCGGTTGGTAAAATGCTAGTCTTTCACGCCGCAGGTCATTCGATTTCCATCCAGGACAAACATTTGTGAACAAAACACAAACATGAACATGTCTGTCTTGAGTCTGAATGTAAAGACCACCGGAGGACATACTGCGATCGCCAGCCCGCCTGCCGTAGCGATTATGGCACATTTCCCCCTAATGATGCGATCAATGGGAAGGTCTATGTCCAGCAGTAGACGATCATAGACTGAGATGGATGGATGGATGGATCATAAAGATCTGTAATAACCAGATGAATTGCTAATACTTTGCCAGCCATTTGGTAAAAATAAGAGAAAGAACAAGCAATAGTTAATTAAAAAAAAAAAACATAAACCCCACTGAATGTATCTATACTCCGGGGTAGACTACGATTCAAATAACATTTCAATATTCAAATACGGTCAAGCCGTTTAGGCTACAGTCACAACAGAACATGTATGTACATAGATCCACATACATAACATACCCACCAAAATCATTGCCCTTCGACTGACAAGTCGGGTGACAAAACAAAGGGGCAAGAAAAATTATGGGAAGGGCGTTTCCTCATTAAAATTGATTTAAATCACACAAACAGTTGAAGCCGTAGCTTTTGTCGCGGATAAATGAAATAAAATACTTTCCCAGAAATGGATTCAGCAAGTACATACAAAAGTTCTATGGTCTTGTAGAAGCTGCCCCTTATTTTTTCAAATGTCAGTAAATATCGAGGTCGACGGCAGCGCTAGGCTTTGCTGACTGATATATCTGAAAATGCCAGCCGATACTTTGGTGGCGAAATCGTAACATAAAAACGAAATGTTGGCGATAATCGTCGATATATCACAACTGTTAGCTATTAGCTATATAGCGTCGGCCTTGACTTCTAAAGGCTAACTTTGCATGGTAGTCAAAAGTGTTCCTTATGAGCCATGCTATTTTACGGCGAGTTCTAATGATGGCGAGGGCAGTCCCTTGTTCTTTTAGCATCTGGCTACATAATAAATAGAACTATAAAACATTATTAGTAGTAAGTGTTTTATGACTTCGTATAAACTAATTTAGAAGCAACGTGACGCGACTCCCAAGACATTGGTTGTTGATTTTAACGAGTTCGGACGCGCGTCAATGGTGTGGTAACTCTTCTAAAAACGTACTTGGCGACAACACAACTGGGTTACTGTGAATTTAAGATATATTGCATACGCATTATTGCCTCTATTTCTAGGGTGGTCGGATTGCGAATCTAAACGTCAAACTGAAATGACATTGACGTTTGTATAATGAACTTAGACAAACCATTTTATATTCATCCTGTTTCACTCAATTCATAGTTAATACTTAGGCATAAATAAGTGTATGATTTTAGTTTATGTTGCGTCATCACACTTATTTTTTATTTTATTTGTTTATTTTGTGACTGTTGGTTAAACAGTGAACATAACATATACTTTTGTACAAAATTTACCGAAAAAATTATTTTATATAGACCTATAATAGGTCGGTACATTTTATACTTCCAAAATCAATAATTACAAGTAATGCACGTTGTTATAAATAGGAAAATAGAAAGTAACAAAAAATCAACAACACAAAGTAATCAATTAGATGGTTTTTAAAATCATTGAGTGAGTCGAAAAACAAGTCAATTTAGACGTTTTTGTTCACAAGGGTGTTATGGTAATTACATGCTCTGAAGAGTGGAGAGTTAAGGCCAATGTTAGTTCGTGTAAACGGAATGTAGAAAATTTTTGAATTAGCTTAGCGAGGTATTCTTTTAGGAACTGAAATGGTAATGACATCTATTAGGTCACTGCAATCTACGTGGTTATTTAGTATTATGATTAAGTATATTAGGTGTACCGGAAAGTTTTTACCGGATTTTTAAATGAAAAGACAAATAATTAAAAAAAAAAAAAAAAAAATGGTATTTATTCTAAGTATTGGCCATTCGATTCTACACACTTTGTGCATCTTTCTGGCAAATGATGAATGCCATTCCAAAAGAACTGCTTGTCCTTTGAGCGGAACCATTCAACGACCCATTT
>DWLR01005928.1:0-10500 GCA_018246295.1 Papilio alexanor hazarajatica
TGTGTTGCTGGCAGGCTAATAAGAAGATAGTATATGTGAATATGTGTTGCTGGCAGGCTAATAAGAAGATAGTATATATGAATGTGTTGCTGGCAGGCTAATAAGAAGATAGTATATATGAATATGTGTTGCTGGCAGGCTGATTGTTCATTCTTCTGTAATAGAATTTGTCTAAGCGATTTGATAAAATGTGAGTTATCGATGTAATGTAAAGTGGTAATGTAGATGGTAGGTAGGTAAGGTAGCAAACGAGCAAGTGGTTATCTAAGTGACCGCTACCCATAGACAAAAAGCATTTGCGTTAAAAGACAGAGTAGGGTATAGTCAGAAAAGTAGATATTTCCTTCTCTTATCCCATTACCGCCAAATGCTTCCCAATATGGAAAAAGGAAGAGGATTAAGTTTAGGTCTCCGTCACCTCACTTGTCAGACGAAACGCAAAATACTTCTATTTCACGCCTGTCTTCTGTGAATTTATTGGTATTGCACCTGTCGAGCGGGCCATCGTGCCACAGGTGTTATTTTTGTGGACTCTACTACTGTTAATAGTGTTATAAAATTTCTGGATGTTGTTAATAAAATAAAAAAAAAATTCAACTCGACAGATCGTATAATTTTATAAAAATGTTAGAGTACGTATCAAAATTGATGTGAGAAATTCGTTTTAGCTCTTTACGTGGCGAGTAAGATTTTATAAAATAAATTATATAATAGCACTGACGCTTGTAACTCAGAGGGGTAGGCAGAGTAGTAGCACGTCACTAGCCATAGTATGGCCAGTATTAAGTTCGCATAGGACGTCCTCTACCAACACTGCCACTAACTTTGCAACATAAATTTGCATTATCACTCATTTTTTATTTTTCCTTTAAAAGTAACCGAACCACCGAAACGTAACCTTCTCTTTTTCTCAATTTTAGGCACAACGTTATCTTTTAATTAAAACCTTTCTATTAAAACACTATTTTTTAATCTTATCATTTTACAAATCAAAATACTAATAATTTATACCCAGGCACGTATGAGTCTCAAAGTAGTATGTGTACTCTAAACGTATAAACTAGATTTTAAAATATTAAAATGCGAAAAAAAAAACTGTTTTCTCAATAATGCGGAGAGCGCGGAAAGTGTTTCCTCAGCGAAATTTAAATATTAATGCGTAATCCTAAATGGATTTCGTACTTATGCAGTTTGCATTTGGAATATAGTAAAAATGGAGGCAATAATTTACTGGTTAGACTCCCTGAAGAACGGGTCTTTTAAGCTGGTTTGAGGAAGACACGAGAAACGAGATTTTACCAGTTGTTTTTAAAGTTTCTTTATTTAGAATGATTTGTATATGCAAAACATGAAAATCTAAATCTTATTCAAATTGTATTATTTTATTATATTATATATTACGATTTATATATACACTTATATGATTAATTAAAAATAACGCTTATGTTTTTGACCTAAACAGGCGTAAGGAGGTAATAATACCAGGTTCACATTTTAGACAGAGATTTTGGTGACAAAATGTTAGGACCACTCTTGCTATAATTGTGTATGACAGTACAGTACAATACAACTTAGCCATTTATAATTAAGTATTCTTTTTCAAAATGTTTTTCATTGGTACCCATCAACTAAAACCACTACCAAACCATTCAAGCGACCACTGATGGCCATCGGTGGTCGCTTGAAATGTAGCGAAACGGTATATTACACTTATTTTTTTTTTATTTATTCAAGAAACAAATAGGCATATAATACATAGTTATTTAAAAAATGTGATATATACACATATACTTCGAGTTCCCATAATTTTCCATATCTAGAATTAGCCAAAAACGAGAAAAGGAGTATATAAACAAACCAAAAATATACTTAAAAAGAAATGAAATTAATATTAATTTATAAATTGATAAAGCGATAAAGCGATTATAAAGGAGTATTTCTGTTTTTTTTTTTTACTTCTAAACAAGTCTAGTGAAAAGTCAGCTATCTGTATGTTATAGGTACTGCTTGATATGTTACCGTCACTTTATTAAGCATTGTCAATTTATAATCTCACAGGCATAAATGAACAAATCACTCGCGATTATAAACTGACAAAGTTCGCAATTTGTTGGTGACACGTAGTAGTAGCGGATACATGATGTCGAAACTTGTTAATTCAAATAACGTAGCTGCTTAGAAGCGTCGGTGTCGCGTCTAAACAAATTGTCGAGTTTATATACTCAGTTTGTATTCGTTATTACATATTGTCAACTGTTTACCATCCCCTCATAGAATTCAAATAACACAATTTCAACGCAAATGAATTTTATTCCTTTTAAAAGTTAAAATATCAGATTAAAGTTATTTTTATTTCTAATTGTGTTGAATGTAAGCTGTGCATTATAAACTGATGGCAAATTGAGAACTGAACGAATTATTGACAATCGGACGTATCCTATGAAACGCAACCAATCTGTTTTTCTTTGACAAACATCTTTGTAAGATATAATTCTCATACATATGTAACTATCATGTGCAATTATCCTAACATTTAATTTTTTCAATTGTAACTTAAGGTTTAAAGTAAAAATGTAAGTAAAACATCATTTCTAATTTAGTGATTTGAATTTTATAAACTATCGAGAAATGAAACGGCTTCAATTTGCCATCGTTTTATAATGTGACTAGTGAGATTATATACCGACGGTGTTCACAGTCTGAGAGTGAGAAATATCTAAGAACATCTCTAAGATATCTTGGTAAGAAAAAACAGTGGACGACGACCTTCGTATATGTTACCAAAATATTTTTTACTGTCAGACCTGCCCAAGTATTTGCTAACAAAATTATAGTTGCCAACTGTTTTAAATACTGTTATGGATAGACTACGATTAGTGACACTAATGTTATTTTATGTTTAAGTGACAATAACATTATCCTCTTTTATAATTGTCACAAATCTCATTAAATTTGATAATTTTACCTAGTTTTTAAGTGATCGAAAATTAGTGGGAAACTAAAATTTTGTAAGAAATACGGGGGCTGCTTGGTACAGTTGCTGCAGGCGACGATTGTTTTTATTTTGTTGGTTTTTATTGTTGCTATTGTGATTGCGATTACTATAATCTATAGAATTTTATAACAAAAAACAATGCAACTTCACGTGTATATAATTTTAATTATGTCATTAAGTCATGTATAGCAACGATATGTCTAATTACCAATCCATTAAACCTAAACAAGGTTTAAATCTACCAATATACCAATTTTCGGTATATTTTAGGAACCCAAGGTACAATCACATTTAAAATTAATTCATAACGTTCACATGTAACAGACATAAAAAATACAAGCGAATCGAGAACTTCCTCCTTTTTTAAATCGATTAAAAAGTTCGTTTCATCCAACGAGTCTTCTTTGCCACATGGCCTATCTTTCCGATTTATACTACATCTACTAAAATTATTATATTACTGTACTAGTTGACGCGGTTGTTAAGATGCTTGCCTTAGACGCCGCAGGTCGTAGGTTCGATTCCCACCCAGTACAAACATTTTAGTCAACATGTCTGTTTGCCTTGTGTCTGGATGTAAAGACCACCGAGGAACGGGCAGTAGTGTCCTTTTCTTAGTACGGTGGAACATACTGCGATCAGCAACCCGCCTGCCAAGCGTGGCAATGGGGGAGGCATATGTCCAGCAGTGGATGATCATAGACTGAGATAGATGGTTGGATACTAAAACTATAATAATTTTACTGCTTTCAATATTATGTGATCAGGTGTTTAACCCTCTATTATTATATTATATATTACCATACCCTGTTTTCTACATAAAGGTTAGCTATTTCTTATTATCCAAGTTAACCCCTAGCTCGATTTCCGACTTGCCACGTAAAAAGTACACTATTTTAGAATTATTATAGTCATTGTAAATGTTTTATACACAGTTGCTTGCTCACGTATTAATTTCAGGTGACCAAAGTGGAATAAATAAAATGAAATCAGCTTAACGTAAACTCAATGGTAATTTTCAAACAACATTAAATAAATACAAATGATATTACAAAAGTGCGAATTTACACAAGTAACAAAATGTTTAGCGATAAACGAAGCCTTTGATATCCTGTACGGCTATCTAGTAAACAAATCAAGTTCGAAATACAAACAGTAATCTAGTTGTTTACTGAATGCTGCGGTCACAGACCGATGTGGATCTATGCACCTTGCTCTAAGCGCTATGTTTGTAATGTGGGAGAATTGATTTGGAATACCGAGCCTATTTACAGTGGTACAACTTGTGAGCTTTGATGTATGTATGTAGGTACTTGTTATTCGATCATGTGTCCATATTCGATTCGCCTATCTTGGTTTTCTGGCGTGGAATGTTTTATTTATTATTTTCTATTTCGATACGAAGGCGATCTAAAACTATCAGAGGTTCCACTTAAATGTTCTACTAATGCAGTCTTTACTCCGAATGACATGTTTTAGAATTTAATGAAAATTCCAAATAAAATAAAATACAAAAAATATGTGTTGCTTTTATTGATTTGAAAATCTATCGAATTAAAAATTATTTTAATACTAGTGCATTCAGGATATCAATTGCTTAGATTGCTCCGGCTAACTCTAATTTTAAAATTTACAAGATACTTAAAACTTAGTTTTGAATATGTTTTATAGTTTATCGTTATAAATTATTTCCTTTTTTTAGCATCTGCCTGTATAATCATTCTCGATTTCTATCCTAAAACAGTCTTTTTTATATAGATAATACAGTTTTTTTTTCACTACCTTCAAAATTTTGGTTTGATGAACGATTTACCCAAAACATTTTTTTTTTTCTAAATCCTGTGTTATAAAATAAAAGTATGAATTATTAAATGATAAGTAATGTTGTTAAAAATTTTATGATAATATCTAATTTATAATTACTTTTTACTCCACTAAAACGATAGTAAAAGACATTTCTATCAAGTCAGACATGGCTGTTTGTCTTGTGTCTGGGTGTAATTATCTATACATCTATGTATTTACAAATATTTTATTTACAAATATTTGTATATCAGTTATCTGGTTTCCATAGCACAAGCTCTGCTTAAGATCTCTCCTAGAATAGAATATTTACATTTTTAGATTTTTATTTAAAATAAATT
Source organism: Papilio alexanor hazarajatica (assembly GCA_018246295.1). Taxonomy (NCBI): domain Eukaryota; kingdom Metazoa; phylum Arthropoda; class Insecta; order Lepidoptera; family Papilionidae; genus Papilio; species Papilio alexanor. Next base: position 5,140 of record DWLR01005928.1, read on the forward strand.
AACGAAGATATACTCGTAGAAAAGTATTTTTAAATAAAAAAATACAAAGGAAATGTTAATTATACTCCACTACAGTTGTAGAGACTTTATACTTATATATTTTTGTGTTCCCGCTGAGATAACTGCTTTGTTGACATTGGGGCCCGGATGAGCGAGTTATCTCACAGATAAGTACAGTCAACCGAACTTGACAGTACTAAGGACTAAGCAAGTTGAATTTTCTCACAGCTAGCAGAATTATGGATTTAAAAGTAAGAGATTTGGCATGAGACGTATAAAATTAGATTAGAAAGTTCTAAAAAGTCAGTCATGGGCATGACAATGTAGTAGATATTTCACGGTATGGACCGCGACGATATTGTGAAAGATGTGGGTGGAATGGTTTGGTTAGATGAAGTACTAAACCACGGGACCCAAAGATAAGCAAGTGGTACACTCCAGTGGCGGCGAAATAATAATGATTTTGTTGACCTGGATGCTTGATAGATGACGAAAACAAAAAGTGCTTGTCGCAACTTTTTAACAGACAAGGTAATTTTGTTACTCTCTTGATGCTGGGTGGACGAGGAAGAAATAAAATCATTATCAAACAAACGCATCAGTAGCATTTGAATGTCTCGTGTCTTGTACCCTCATTGGATATTGTCCCTCCTTACTGCTTACCCCCCGAAGGGGACTGCTCCCACCTCCTCCTCTGTTACTCTGTCACTGTCACATAAACATTCGAAAGATAGAAACATCTAATGAGTAGTGTGTTTTATTACATATTGCTAAAGATTATTTTAATACAAAGTGAATCCATCATTAAATTTCACCAACTCTACATATATTACATTTTCACGTTTGATACGAGCATATTAATAAACAGCTTACCTTCGGCATTCAGTAACAAAATTTAAACATCACTGGAAATCATTGAACATGAAATTCATAAAATTGAACTTTATAGCGTTGTTCAAATTATTTCGTTGCTATTAACCGATTGGTTACCGACTACCTACTAATACGGCATCGATATTTGCATATGCTCGTGTGTCTGAATCGTATACGCTAAATAAACAGTTGATTCAAAAGTCCACACACAGAAGCCCACAAATGTTGGCTTCTGTGTGTTGATACATGTTACATATTATATTTAGTTTGCATTCCTATATAGTATGCGGCAATAAATGTTGCGCATTAAGCATTTCGAGATTTCGGTTCCGAGCGTTATTTCTGACATTTCGTGTTTTGGTCGATAATTTTTGATAATAAAAGTATATTAACAGTTAACGAACGAGAGCATTTTTTTAGAACAATTACCAGTATTTGGTATTGGTATTGGTCGACGGATTTTAAGAACTTAAGTGCTTTATTTCCACAGCGAGAAAAAGTGCATAATTAATATCGTTTTATTGGATTTTATGAAAACTTAAACAGATTTCCTAAAATATCACGTTATGGCAACTGTACGGCGGCGTTCGATTTTTTTTAGAATATTTATTTTAAGTTCAAAGTACGATATATGTATGTGTTGACAAATTAAAACGAATAAAGTTTAATGGTTAAGGTTGCGGGTCAAAAACATGGATACCACGTGAAACGGTGAACCATTTGCTAGCACAAATGTCAACGGTATTTTAATGGTTAACAAGAATAGGACTAATATTAGTTTACAAAAAAAAAAAAACTATAGAGACGTTATCGGCGATTTGTCAGTGCTATTAATAAGAGGCCAGTGGTTCCATGACTCATTTCTTACTCAGCTGATCTATTTTCTCGCTTGTATCACACGAGCACGCGTCGAATACACTCTACTTGGTGTATTGTCAAATTTACGGTAACTTCGTGTAAAAAAATATGTGCCAAAACAAATTAAGTTTTTAAAAAGAAAACATGTTTTTCGAAAACTTACATTTTTTTATATATTCAGAAATACAAGTAAATGATAATTATGTGCATATGGCGAGAGAGACTGACTGGTTGGCGTAGTGGCATGACGCTTGCCTTTCACTCCGCAGGTTGTGGGTTCGATTCCCACCCAAGACAAACATTTGTGTACATGAACATATCTGTATGTCTTGAGTCTGGATGTAAAGACCACCGGAGGACGGGCAGCAGCGTCCTTTTCTCAGTACGGTGGAACACATTGCGATCGCAAACCCGCCTGTCAAGCGTGGCGATTATGGCACATTTCCCCCCAATGATGCGATCCAGTGGGGAGGCCTATGTCCAGCAGTGGACGATCACAGGCTGAGGTAGTGGTGGAGGTGGTGGCGAGAGAGAGAGAGAGAGTAATTATATTTATCTTGTTATTTATGTTATTTAGTAGTAGGGGGCTATGTTTCCGCAACTTCAGGCTAGCGCGTATTTTGAGTGTATTTATATTTATAACATTATAGAAACTCAGTCGGCTGTTAATAGTTGCTAACAAAATACTGCTATCAAATCAAAAAATATTAGTTTTTTCTAAACGCTTGGGCGAAGTCACTATATGTATTAGTATTATATGGAAAATAAGTTAATTGATAAAAACTTCCAATAGGAACTTCGTTGCCCGTCAAAGCTTGAAAACTTTTTTCCAAACTACCTTCGTTATTACTATTTCTGCGTTCGCGCAGTGACTCAAAGCGTTTCTTGGCCTCCGACACAACAGTTCCTAGGTATGTTTTTTTTTTTGACAATACGATCGTCTCCAATTCTCAATAGGTTGCCCATCAAATGGGGTCTGTGGGCTTTGGCTTCCTTCATGATATTCGGTCCACCGATCAGCCTTTCGATTTCCTCGTAAAGGTATGAAATATAATAATTTCTTGCTACTTGTAAATGTTATTTCTGAAACTAGATATGCATATATTTTTAATAATGGTCAAAACGTTAGGATGTATTTTATTTTCTACTCAGAAACCAGACAATTTCGAAAACATCAATCCCTTACTTTCTTTATAATGTGAAACGTAAAATTAACTTTCGCTTCAACTGCTTAGAGTCGCGATTTGCATAAACCCTACAATTAAGAAAAAAACGAGCTTTTATTTAACCCTAATACGTTTCTAAATGTGACTGGATCAACAATAATACAAACTAGTACATCAGACATCAAACATTAGCGAAAAGTAACCTATTAGTATTTCAAATCACCTCATAATTTTTATACAACCGGGATTTAAATTTAGCTACCGATGTGTAAACTTTAGTTCTCAACAGAATAATAGAGTATTTAAGTAAGTTGTCATCGAATCATTCAAAACGTTTTCTCGGACCGAGAACTGCACAGTATAATGTCATACACAAACCAAAATAAAGTTTAGGTCGTCGACTTTATAAAGGTAACGTTCCAACGTTTAAATATTGTTGGCTTTTAAAACAAATTATTGAAAATCTGCAAAGTTCATGGTAAATATTATTATATATTGGATAAGGATTAGTAAGCTCCGAACGCAGCGGACGCAACAGGCGGACCACTGTCCATAACCGGATCACAGAAGGTGGCCGGATCCCGGACCGCTAAATATACTATATATAATTAAAATTATATATCCATATAATTTTAATTAATATATTTTTATATAACTAGAACCGTTTTTTCTGTTTAAATTCCCCTTGCTTCTTCTGGATCTCTATAAAACGATACGCAGTAAATAGTTGGCAAATAGTCAAGTGAGAGTCCGGCCCTCACTTAAGACCGACCCCTGATGACACTATAGTAGATATCTACTATAAATAACTTGCTACTATTTTAGAAGACATCCATCTCAGCCTATGATCGTCCACGGCTGGACATAGGCCTCCCCCATTGATCGCATCATTGGGGGGAAATGTGCCATAATCGCCAAGCTTTGCAGGCGGGTTGGCGATCGCAGTATGTTCCACAATACTAAGAAAAGGACGCTGCTGCGCGTCCTCCGGTGGTCTTTACATCCAGACTCAAGACGAACAGGCATGTTCATGCACACAAATGTTTGTCCTAGGTGGAAATCGGACCCACGACCTGCGGCGTAAAAGGCAAGCATCTTACCAAACGTACCAACCGGTCTGTCTTAACATACGAGTACTCAGCTTCAAATGTGTATTTTGTGTCAACTTGTTTCTGTTAATTTTTACTTTACCATTGTCTAGGCAATACAATCAATTTTGATTTTGTTGTTCTCTTTCAACATTAACAATGAAGTTTTTAGCTAGACTATGAGATGGGTTGGGTGACTATTAGATTAAGATTATAAGACCTCGGTGACACTTGCAATCCCCAAGCTGTAATATCATTTAGAGATGCCACGGCGCAATTTCGTGGAGCGCGACAATAGCTCTTAGCGCAGTAATCGAATACTTTACAAATTCAATAAACGTCATTTTCAAACTGTTTCGTATTACCATCATTTGGCTTTTCGTTCTGAATATAAAAGTTAGGAACGGATTTTAAATCTCTAATTTTAGTACTGTTTTTAAATTATAAAAAAATACCTAAGCACATTTATGCATGCGACAAATAGACGAAATATCATTATCAATTACTATATTATTAACAATTGGCATATTCATGACTATGTCTACATGAGAGAGACGTCTTTAGTTTATTAAGAAATCATTTTAACTCTAAGTACTGCATTATATGGCATTTACAAATAATTCTATGGAAAGCAAATTCTACGAAGACACGGGCACAGAACACTTAGTTGTATATAATTCAATTGGGTTATGAACTCAAGAGTACTACGCTATATATCACTATGTAAATACTAAACAAACACGACGCATATTATACGTTGCCGACGGTATGATGCAATTTGCCGCGAGCGCGTGCGTATTCCATAAATAGACCAAACAAGCAAAGGACGACGTCTGCCTCTTATATGTGACAACACTGAGATACGAAATATTGTGCTATGCATATATGTTCGATATAGATATATTTTATAATTTGTCGTAGTTAGTTTCGTGTTATGATTTCGTATTTCGCGGTTATGAATAGTAATAGTCGCGGTCGGGCGTCGTCGCTTGCCAGTCGCGAACACATGATTTGAGATTAGCTTATGGGGTCGCTTATAATTATCGATCGCGGTTAGACATCATCGACGTTACAAAATAATTGTACGAATTTAACGCGCTAACGGGTTGCATCAGAGCAGCATCACTCTCGCGACCTTGACTTACTGATTCGACTGAGACTTGACAGAGTGATTAGAACCTGCAAGCGATAACCGGGTCATTGTGATGGTAAGTCATAATTAATAATTCATACATTTGATAAATGCGACACAGGGATCTTGTGCCGCGGGCTCCCGTACCCGTTTTTAAGGCACTTTCCCTATATGCATACTAAAGATCTCGTTATAATATCTATATATGTGTATAGCAACAGCCACGACAGATTAGTTATTTTGT
>DWLR01005929.1:0-10495 GCA_018246295.1 Papilio alexanor hazarajatica
ATATATATATATATAGTTATAACACACTTGAAACTTAACAACATACGTACAAATTTATTAATATGAGTAATTAACATCAAAGGGTTGCATTTATTAGCTATCGATGATTGGTTTTAAGTAAAATTTTAAATGCAGCTTAATTAGTATTTTTATCGGAATTTTGATTGAGTCTCATTTATTGGAAATAAAATTTATAATGAATCCAAACGAATATGTTTTAACACCGACAAGATTTCCAAGAATTGAAAGTGTTAACTACCAATAATTTAAAAGTATTGTCCACTTTCTAAGTAATTAAGTAAAATTGAAATGCGTTGCATTTGCACTTAAGGCGGGGTTAAGGGGGGATTGAAACAAAATGAGGCCCACATAAATCATCATAAAAATTGCGCATTTTATTTCATTTTATTTCATATCATTTAGTTTACTTTATTTTCATTCAATTTCATTTTACTTTAATTAATTTATTGTATTTTATTTTATCATTATTTTCTTCGAGGTGAATCCCTTTCGGATGAAATACAATTATTATTCAATGTTTAATATCATTATCTATTTAATAAAATTAAACGTTAACGGCATTTTTATGTTAATTATACTTATTAGTATTAATTATATTAATTAGATAACTTATTATTATAAGTTTCGATATAAATCGAATCTTATTATAAGCTATTCACATAGAAATGTCGTTATCGTTAGTTTATTTTCTCACTGGCGAAATTATAAACTAACGAATTAATGTAATCGAGCTAATAATTCCAATTTGTCAACGTCACGTCCAAAGAAAATCTTTTTATGATATAATTTTTGTGAGTAAATATCATGTCCGACTTTAATAACCTTCCATACTCAAACATTACTCTCGGTTACAGTTGCTTACCATTAGTTCGTTTAAGATTTTTGCAATGAAGTGGAGTTATAATTTGTGTTTAGCTTGACATGTGGTCACCTTCATATATATGGTTTATTGTTGATAAAATGGATTTAAAATTTATTTTACAGTAAACACGTTAACGTTAACCTAGTTCAGAAGGTCACGTGCGACCGGCGCCGGGGTCGGAAAATATCGAAATCGTGTTCCTCGAATTTATGGTTCTTTATTGGACATCTTTTGTGAGATTTTTACAATTTTATGTTTCCCTTTTCGCGCGATCAACCAATGAATGCAAAAAAGAATATACAATTCTATTCTTATGCTTAAAGTAACGACCGGCCCGACTCCGCACGATAACAGATATTTTTTTGATGTTTTTTTTTTCTGACGTATCACGCGTATTTCTTTTTAAAACATCTGACAACTATATAAAATCTGTAAAAAAAGTGTTTGAAATCGACAACAGCAGGGCTTTTGTTTTATAGTTTAAACTAAATTATTTAACAAAATGATATAGTGTAACATACATTATTAAAATCTATTCTAATAATTAATTTAATACTGAAGCTTACGAATGTGTTTATTAGATAAGAATTTATACTGAATTTGAATAAATAGTGTCGCAAATAACGTATGACTTTTAATTGACATTTAAAAAAAATAGTTATTGTAAGTCAGCAGTAGAAGGCAGATATGTATATGCCATCGCGGACATTTTTATAAACCTATAAAAGAGGAATATCCCGACATTCGTTGTTTTTATTTGTGAACCGTCTGAAATAAAACAAACACTAAATTTTAAGTAAAGCTTACCACACAATATAAGTGCTAACCGCATCCAAATTGTTTAAGACGTTCCTGATACTAGTGCGCACAAACGCACGTACAACCCGAGAAACAAACAAAAATTCTAACAATCACTGTTTTGATTTCTATAACTTTGATAAATACCCAATAAAAGTTTTTCTTATATACTTTCCATAGGCAGTCACCGATCAGTTACATTTTGGTTATATGTATAGATTATTAAGCGAGCAGTCCGTGTATGGCGAGTCGAGCAGAACTTTGCTGCCGACTGCAAGGCAAAATTCGACCGCACGCCGATTGCATTTTTAGCGGCGACTGCAAACTAACAGCTTGTGCGGCCCGTGTATAGCGAATGTTAATTTTGTATTAAAACTGCAGAAAGACCAACACTGACCGCTCGAAGCAGTCGGAACGGATTGCTTGAAGCGGTCCGTGAACAGCAGGCTCAATATTTCACATATTATTGTGGTTATCGTTATACTTTGTCAAATCTAGGATGATGATTTTTTCAACGAACAGTAGGGCAGTGAATTGCCGTTTATAATTCTATTCCATTTTCAATAAAACTTACTAGAATTACATAAAATTTGATAAACCCCGATAAAAGAGTTAACAACATTTAAATCGCGAAATTTTCATGTAACAGTTTTAAGATGTACACATCATGCCCTTTTATTTGTTATCCCACTTGGGTTAGTTTAATAACATTCGACTGTTCATCTCCACTTCCACTCGCATATCCCTTTGCGTTGTGGGTTAAATATAAATGACAACAATCTTTGAAGCGGATTGTAGGAGTATATCGTCAGAATTTGAGCACATTCGATGCAGAACTTTTTTAGTTTCCGAAGCGTATACAAACCAACTTAACATTTTTATATGTAGAAGATAGAATTGATTAAGATTAACAGAAGATTATTAACGTGAAAATTGAAAATATTTTATATTATTCGACATGAATATTGCTTGAGCGATTTTCAATTTTCACATACAGTAATTATTGATGTAAAATCGTAACGGCAAATCACACACAGAGGTAACTAATTTGCTGTATAAAAAGTTAGGTAGATACTGCAAGTATTTATATGATGTCACGAATATAGATCCGAAGTACTAATCAACACAAAGAATCGTCATTTAACATTGAACCGGATTACAGTGTCCATTAAGAGCATTACTATTAATTAATTCCATTTTTGGTTTGTCGTGCAGCATTCTCATTTCTACTAAATGAATAGCAGACTTTATAAGTGGTTTGCGGTACCTGTATAATATTTTGATTAAAGCCACTAAGAGGAACTCGGTTCCATGTTAATCGTCAAAAAATGCCCACAATAGTGTGCAACTGCAATACGTATTTCCTATGGTTTTGATTAATTTAATGCGGGTTTCGGGCTGGACAAGTAAGTTTCACCGGACATGACAGCGTGCTTTAAAATTATTTCATGTAATGAAACAATTTTATTCTAGAAAATTCTCTAAGAAAATCTATACACAATATAAAACAAAGCTGCTTTTCGAGGTACCGCTAAATCATTTTAAATCAAGCAACGGATTAAAAAAAAACGGTTTTCAATATTATACATACGTAATAATGATAATTCAAAATATTAAAAAAACTTTTAACTTTTTTTTATCAAAAAATAAAGCCAACTGCAAAATTTGTATAATTCTTTCCTCTTTTAGGGATAAGAAACAGTAAAAATTTTCATTATAGGTTGCTTCTATATCATACCACGGTAATGTTACAAACAAATTTTGACACATGTGATTTTGAAAATAATTTACGCGGAATTAAATTAAATTTTAGCCAGGAAAATAAGTATAGTGAAATTTATTAATTTCACTATACTAGGGGGTTATTTATAAACATATATAATCACGCTATGTGTACAAATCCATTAAATCCAAAAAGGGCTTAAGTCTACCAATATCTCCATTTTCAGTTTATCTTTAGAAACCCAAGTCCCAATGACATTTAAAAACTACACGCAATCGAAAAGTTCAACAGTCGCTTGTGAGCCAGGTACTCCCTTGTTCATATAAAACAAAATCCCCCTCGCCACGTTTGGGGGTCGCTGTCATATAGTTTTCACTAATAGACGGGGTTTAATTAACAAGGTATTAATTATGACGTTAATTGCTAAGTCTCGATCCGGATCAGTGTCGCTAGTAATAATATAGTCGGAAAGAGGAAACACGTTTATTTGTAATGAATCCATTTTGGATTCATAAGTATTGGATATCTGTTATCTGAAATGAAAACTATTTCATTTATTTTTTAAAACATATATACATAAATCATATATACATCTAATTTAACAGAAGTATCTAATCATCATCATCACCTCAGTCTACGGTCGTCCACTGTTGGACGTAGACCTCCCCCATTAATTTGTCCGCTGCCGCCTTCATCAAGTACAAAAGCTATTGTTCGTATGTGAGTTTGAAGTGTACCTTAATAGGTTACTGCACTTTTAGCCTTACCTCGCGCCACCGATGTCTGACGTCATTTCGTCATACTGCAAACTGGCACATGACATGCGGTTTAGTTGAAAAAAATAAGGCGGTCAAGAACGAACACTTTTTTCTGACAAAAGAGTACTATTTATTCGTAAATCGAACCGATTCATTACGAATAAATTACAATGTCTATAAGAACTAGATTCATGTAGACCGTTGTTTGTCCATGAATCATATACACGTATTCCTGTCAGTTCCGAAATTATATTTATAGGTTTAAATTACTTTCAAGCCGTAACCAACAATTTAAACTTTAACAATACATTTTTTTTTTGAGATCGGTTGGGCGCTTTTAGAGAATGACGTATAAGAACACAATTCATTTGATTTTTATACTTAAGGTTTGCCACCATTTCGTAAAAAAAATTGGCAGTAAAACAGATGCACGAAAAAGTTAGAACATTTAACATCTATCTAAAGTAGCTTCGAAAATAATTGACTGACTTCTGAAATTAGCTAATGCATGTTTAGCTCAATGCTCGTTAATAAAGTCAGTGGGACAACAAAATCGATTTGTTGCTATTTCAGTGCTCGCAGAATTTTTCACCGCTCCCACCCTGTCGCATGCCTGTTCGACCTCGAACAATCACGCTCTTTCTAATCACTACCGTGAATAAATTAGACTAGAACTCCTAATATATTATTATGAAATGCTTGTGAGCACGAAAACTTATAACGTTGTATAACATGTATATTATGCGAATATAATTGTCAGTAAATTCACTATTGCTTGAAAGCTAATGCAAACAAATCTTATTTACATACGTGTGATGTGGTGGATCCAGTGACGACAGTGAGATAGGAAACCGAAGCGTCTGGATTAATTATAATGATTTTTTTTTTCTGCTTGAAAAGTAGTAGGTACTTTCAACGGTTTCAATTAACAAACAACGGTAGACGGCGCTGTGGTTGAATTTTATATATTTTCTCGTTATTTGTAAAAAAAAAAAAAAACTCCTTAATTGGCAATCGAAATCGTATTGAATATTTGCTGAACCCGGTAATAGCAGTAAAGTAAATATTTTTTTAATATTTCATTTCGTGAAAGTTCATACCAGTGGATAAATTGACGAACAAAAATCACCCTTTCCTTATATTCGAGATAACTTGTTTCCTAACCTTTGAAACGAGCCTTTGTACGCTTTTGTTCCAGTCAAATGAAATTGTACTAACGCATGCAGGCAATCGTTTCGTCAATATTTTTAAAGGTAGCAGCAATTTAAACTACTATGAATCTTGTTAAAAGTTTACACCCTTATGACTAAAATTTCTGTCATTCACTGTATAAAACGGTTGCTATGTGTTTAACTATATGCGGCTTTTATGATAGTACAAACTTTCACTACATTTTTGTTTCTTCAATAAGGTGGTAAGGCACCTAATAGACTTGTTTAGTGTGATAAAACGTGCGAAATGGCTAATCACTGCTGTTTCAATTACAGTGTTATTTGTGCCAAATAAATAACATAGTGCATTAGTTTGATTTTAAGAACAAATATTTTATACTGAAAGACGTAGGTAAAAATAAAAGGGTAAAAACAAATCATTGAATACAGATTTATTTAAAGTTTAAATTATTACATCTTTGAGAGTGTCTGTGAGAGAGAGAGAGAAAGTTAGATCAAGGTATTATTTAAGTCATACTGAGCCGAGCTTAGATAAGTTTTATAAGTTTTTCGAGCTAAGTCTTAATAGACTTCCGTTTAGAAATGTTTTCTATACTACGGTTATATATTAATTTGGATTATACTCATATCTGAATCAATTGTTCAGTTACTATGTAATTATTGGATATAATCAAACACTGATTAATCTTATGCTCCTAGGGATGCTTTGACTTTGATATTAATTAGATTACTAGGCACACTAAAGTGATGTAATAGCATATTTGGAAGGATTAGCATGATAGATATGGATAATTGCAGAGGTCGACAACAGAAAATTAAAGACCAAGGCTTGGCATGGTATGGGCATGTTACGAGGAGGGAAGAATGGCATGTAACAAGGTGAGTGTTAGATATGAAAGTGAATACGTCGTTTGGGGTAGGATTAAGAAAAGATGAATGAACTGAGTGAAAGATGACATAGGCAAGAAAGGAGTGATTACTGAGATGAAAACTGAGGAAGCATCGAGGGATGAAACTAATTGTGTCGACTCCACTTACACGTGGAAAATGGATAAGAGAATGAATATTTTCATATAACTAACCATATTGTCATATAAAAAGCCGTTATTATATAATATCCGGACTTGATATTTTTTATTTTATTTTAGTATCGCACTTAAAAGTATTTGTCGTCAATAATAGCTGTTATTGTTTTCGGGGGAGTGCGTAAGTTGGATGGCACTCACAATAAACGGCGAAACTGCCGTGTCATTTGAGCTGTGTAGTATGGGAGCGATAATATGTTATCCGAGACCCGTAATATCTCCGTACCCTTCTGGGATTCGGACGTGAGTGCTTATTTTTTTTTAGAGTCATTACTAAATACTACTTAGAGGTTAGACTTAGAATGACGTGGAAATACGTAATTATAATTTGAGGAATCAAAGTTATTTACAAAACAGTCCATATTTATCGTGCTTATTACTGTACTATTTACAGTTTTTCAGTTTTTTTTTTTTCAGTTTACAGTTTTTTATAAGAGTAAAATGAAATGCAACGCAATAGATTACTTTTTGGTGCAAAGTATTTTATTTTTCAGTGTGTGACAGAGCTTTTAGTTAGGCGCGTATCGCTTTTCACCTCTCTTATTAAGTTTCGAAGCTACTCATTAAGCTGACTGGAAAGGTAAACGAATTTAATGTCGCCCCGTTTTTCCGAACAGTGTAGCTTTTAAAATAAAAATTCAAAGTATTTGAAATCAACGTCGGCATTTACTTGATTTTTTTAATGTAAAGGAAAAGAATCACTATGTTGTTGAAAATATTCTCTTGGATCATTTTAGTGTAAGTATTTTGCATGCGTACATTTCGTACGTTATGTGATTCTTTTAAGGAAGTTTTTACTTTTAAAAGGAGAATTTAGTCTCGTTGTTTTACTAATTTAAAGTATTATATAATTTTGTCATCATATTTCATTTCAGCACTTTTAGCTTTAAGTGTAGTCGAGTTTATAATATTATTAGAATAAAATTAAAGAAATATGCTATACAATTTGATATATATGTTACGCAATCTTTTTAATATTTTGAAAAATGGGATTTGGAGTATTCGGAAAAAAGCAAGTGAGCCTGTTGTAATGCAAATAATACTGTTTGGTATCTATTATTGAATTCGCTTAATTAGTAATAAATGTTCATGTTACATATGAAAGTATACAAATCACGATTATAAATCAGGCGCGGTCTAACATCATATTCCTTTTTATATACATTTTCATTCCTGTTCATAAATAATTTTATGTCATAAATTACAAAAAATAATCAAGAATGATGCGAAAAATGTACAAATAAGTAGATTATAGAAAAATCACAACACCAAAATTCAAAATACAGCTAAATTGCGTAGTTACAATATCTCATAATCGATAGCGAGTCGGTAATCTCGCCTCATTTAGCGCTAAACGTCGACTATCGCGCAACTAGATATTAGCTTATAAGTTCCTAGTCACTTAGCAGACAATTAATTTAAAAGCCTGGAGGCGTCCCTCCAGTCACGTTGCATATTACGTTACGCTTCCAACCAGCCGCCCGACCGTCACACCATCTTAATTAAGCTGGGCAACGGTTGTTACTTAGTGTGGAATATGCTATTAATTCATCTAAAATGGCAACGTCTACTTCGTGAGAAGCGAAACGGTCAATTTCGTGGTTAGATTCTGAATTCTTACTACACAATGGCAATGATGCATTTTAATTGGTTAATTTAAATCTGTTTATTGTATTTGGTTTGAAATTTTACACGCACTGTATATTGTTATTTATCAAAACGTAGAGGTAAAAAATATTACAACTGAAATTATGAACAGATAGTTTATTACACCTGTGCAAGTTAGCCCTCCTTTCAGTAGAAGTGATTTACAAAAAAATCAGCATTCACTTCACATTAAATATTTATTTTTTCCCCATCCTTCTTCTAATAAAGTATAGGAAGCATCGACGTGCACGAAGCGTTGGATAACATAATCTTCGAAGCATTTAATAAGCTTTAAGAGCTTCTTGCGATCGCTCTTTCTATCATAATTTAAAAAAAATACGTGAGATTGTCTTCTTTAGAATCTAAAAAACTAGTATCATATTTATTACTACCATAGAGAAACAAATTTGTCTTTATTCAAAAATAACAATACCTGGTTCTCGTTCTAAAGATCAGGACAACAAACTCTGATATAAGCGGGCAGAGTTTGTTATCTTTGTCTACCTTAGTAATGATCTGCTGCCCGTTTGCTTCCTTTTGCTATAAGATAGACAGAGAAAATGAACATTTCCTTCTCCTATACATCCCTCTCCCTTTTATATACTCTTTCCCTTTCCACCATTTCCTTATTAAAAAATAGGAAGTTGATTAAAATTATGCCTCCGCCCTCCCCGCTCATAAATGAAACGCAGACGTCATCTTTTACGCCTGTCTTCTGTGGGGTCGTGGTATTTCACCGGCGCATTTGACAACAGATGTTGATTCGTCCGCAAGACTTTACTTCTTCTTCTTTCGTCAAACTCTTGTGATTGTAGTTGATGTTAAAGTAAAACTTAAAGTTTAAAGTTCACAGGTGTAAATTTTCACACTCTTGTTAATTCACCTTCTTCTACCATAAACTGAAAATACGGTGGACTGGTATAGTATATAGTAAAGAAAAATACATTCAATATATTATTTAAAATTTTCCACTATAAGTTTAAAACCAATGAGTCTGGCGATGAAAGCTGTTAATTAGTTACTAATAATTTAAACTTCTTGCAAACTTCAGCAACGCTCCATGCCGCCGGAACAAAGTGCCGACTGCATTTCTATAAAAAAACTGAGATTACTAACTCGGTTTTTTACACTTCTGTTTTTTACTTTGATAAACTTATCGTTTGGTTTCGAGTTAACACTCGTCTCTAACGGGTTCATTTGATTATATTGGCCAATATTCTTCATCTAAGTTTTAAAATAATATAGTAATAATATCTGTAGTTTTTATCTCCACTTTAAAAGCGTCTCTCTTAGGATGGAAATATATTGTCCTTTTATTAACTATTTACTACTAATTAATATAATAATGTGTATTGTAAATGTTTCATTATTGGGTAGATAATTTTATGTTATCCATATTAAGGTTAATAAAAGTTTCCGGTAATATTTATTCAAATTATACTTTTAGATAATATTAAAAATATTGAAATATAATATTAGACTTCATCCATATTTTTGTATGTTCTGGCTAATATAAGCCTTAATAGTATTACGCAATTCCGATACAAATTTTTATTTAAAACGTGCACAGTCAAAGTACAATTGCACACAGAAAGTCAATTAAGTTGAATTCCTGTACATCCAATACCTGTCAGCCTTTGTCAAAAAAGCTATTTGTGAACACGTCACTATTTTTTAAAGCGAAGTCTGTTTCATTTGATACTTTTGCCTTTGACCGTTTTGACTGTACGTGTAATCTACGTTAATCCTATTTGATGAATTTTGAACCTTGTTTTTTGTTACCAGCAAGATTTTTCTTTTTTTGCCCGACTGGCAGGAGGGTAAAGTGTTTCGCGGGTATGTGTGTATGTATGTATATTTAACATTAATTATAGTTATTGTGATACAACGAAAGTTAAAGCGATATCACACCGCGGAATTTTATATAGCATTATTAAATATCCATATTTCTTTCTTAAATCTTTTTTATACGGCCCATGGTTTTTTGTAGGGTCCGAAATAAAGTGTTTGTTAACGTACAGTAAATTTTAATAATAATGTACTACATGTTTTAGATTTACACATTACAATTTGCAAAAGTATTTTTCATTTTAGCTTAAAATAGAAAGAGATACAATAAATTATGTACAAATCTACGATATAATATTTCGGTTCCGGTGTCACAAATATATTTACGTTCGCATTTAAACAAGACGTAAGTGCAAAGTAAGAGAATACTTCTACAACAGCTGAATTAACTGGGCCACGGTCACCGAAATTACGAGCTTAGCCATTAAATAAGCGATTCAAATGGAAGTTCAAACATTTTATGGTAAATCTCTAATGATTTATATTACATTGTATACTTTGTGCTGTATACTTTGATATTATTAAAACTCTGTAATATGTGATGTGCATTATTATAAAATGCGTACATGTATTTGGTGATT
>DWLR01005930.1:0-10494 GCA_018246295.1 Papilio alexanor hazarajatica
TCTTGGGTGGGAATCGAACCCACGACCTGCGGCGCGACAGGCAAGTGTCTTTGCCACTGCGCCAACCGGTCAGTCACACATTTATTATTTTCATTTAAATCTTTTACATTATAAACTACTACAGACTGAATAATAAAGTTTAGAATTTTATTGATTCAGTATTATTTTAAAAAAAAAAAATCTTCAAATTTTGTCTAAACTTGGAATCGAACAGATCGTGAGTAAAACGATTGAGTTATAACATTTTCAGGTCCCTCTTACTCTAACCATGTTAACGTTTCAGGAGCAACACTTCCAACAGGACCTAGTTGAGTTTGAACAAGAGAAACAAGTCGCCGAAGCGAGAGAAAAGACCACGCCAGAAAAAGTAAACATTTTAACCTTCTTTCAATCACATTTAGTCATATTTTTGCACAGTAACGTCTCATTGCGTTAGTCCAGGTGTCGGCAACCTTTTAAATCGGAAGAATCAAAAATTAAAATTTACAAAATTTAAAAGTTTTTAAAGAGCCTCAATTTTTTGCCAACAATAAATAGTAAAGAAAAATAATCTATTTATTCATAAGAAAAATATGTAGGTACTAAAAATATCTAGAGATAGAAATGTTGCTTAATCCTCGTTAATCGATGGAGAACGATTTTTAAATGTTTGTTTTTATATGAAATAAATTATATTTGCTTATGGAACCAAAGAGTCGCAGCTTAACATCCAAAGAGCCGCATGTGGCTCCCAAGCTGCAGTTTGCCGACCCTTGCAAGTTAGTCTGTTGGTTTTTTTTTTTAATTTACGTTCCACAGAATCGTTTGCAAACACAGTCTTTGTAGGACTTTGTTTTCATTAGTTACGAGTCATCCTTTACAACAATTTTTATTTAAATTGTTATACTTAAATTAAATTAATTCTATGGATTATATCGGTGCTCGAAATGTTGAGAAAATAAAAATTAAATGAATATAAATAATTCAATGTGTAGCATTTGCGTAAATATAACAAATTATTATAAAAAAAAATAAAAAAAATCATTTTTTTCGGTAACTTCAAGGTACAAAGTTCAAAAAAAAAGTGTATGGGACTTCCATTTAAGTAAAATAATTAACTTGTGAGAGGAAGACTTCTATAACATTATGAAGTACGTACCGTAACAAACAAAAACAAAAAAAAAATCATAATAAAAATACAATCGGATAAAGGAAAAGGAAGCTTACACCGAGAATTTTTTTTATATTATTATATATTGGTACGTATCGATGAACACTTACAGGTGATGGACATAGTGCACGCGGTGGAGAGCATCGGCCTGGAGCCGGCGCCGCCCACGTCGCCGGAGCCGCAGCACAAGACCACCACCGTCGTCATGTCCAAGCACACCCGCCAGCCTCAGGTAACACTACCCCGCAGGCATTACCACTGAGGCATTAGACCTCAGTAGAGGTCTAATGCCACTGTATTCACGGCACAGTATACTATGACCGGAAATTGTTCTCGAAGTATACATCTATTATAGTTTATTCCAATTCAAAGACAAAGCGTTTTGGAATGATCTGTCCCCAGCGGTATTTCCAAACCGATACCACTTAGGGGCCTTCAAGCAGAGAGTGTACTGGAGTTGCGGATGTCCATGGGTGTCGGTTCACTTAATGTTAGGCGACCCGCTGCTCGTTTGCCTCCCTTATTCTATAAAAAAAAAAACAAACGTCATTTACTAAAAACGTAGCCATTTTACTGTTTCATATTTTCATAGGAAATAATAATATAATATTCTAGGACTTTATTCACACACGGCCATCTGATCCCAAACTTAGCATTCTTGTACTATGGGAACCAGACTGAAACAGAACTGATTTACTACATATGTTAAATACTTTTTTTTTTTTGTAAATGAGTACATAAATAGATAATTACACTCAGACACAAGAGAAACAGACATGTTCATGCACACATATGTTTGTCCTGGGTGGGAATCGAACCCACGACCTGCAGCGTAAGAAGCGAGCATCTTACCACTTCGCCAACCGGTCAGTCGGAAATACTGTAATTTTGTGAGATAAAATGAAGTGAAATTGTATTATATGGATATAGTAATAAGGAAATGTGAGAAGAAATTGATTTCCGAAAATATTTTACGTTTTACAAATTTTAGCTTAAAATCTTAGGACCCTTTGTATAAAGTTTTTTGTTTTTGAATTGGACTTAACTATAAATTTACACATTTGAATTAATACTAAGATAGCTTCCTCGCTCTGACGATTCCGTTGTATGACGATATATGATAGAACATTATCTTTATACAGCACTGTATAGTATGCTTTCGAATATACTGTAACAAAAGCTATGCAATATATTTTGACATTATAATATCCCTTATACATTAAGCTAATATTAAAATAGATACAAGTGCGAGTAGAATAGTAAAATAGATCTTATAATGCTTATATAAACATTTACAGGAAGAGATACTCATTTTCATATAATGTACTTATATCAAGGGTGACGACCTGGAAATTGGATCCCGATTGAACCACGATATAATCATAGCCAATTCTATGTAACGTGTTACAAGACATCTGGATTATTTTAATTTTATTTTCTGACTGGATTATTGCTTGTCAGCCTTAACTAAAGCATTGCTAATGATCACCAGCTACATTTAATACTGCAATATTTTAGTGTAAATCAAAATCAAGGTATTTCCAACGAGTTGAAAGCATATTTTTAATTTTCACTCATATTTACAAAACCTAGACTTTTTACATTACACAAACATAACATTACCAAATCACGTTACATTTTTAACCACTCAAATCAGACCACTCAAATTTTCATTTTTTGTTTCTCAAAATCTTGACACGTTCTATT
The DNA here is from genome assembly GCA_018246295.1 of Papilio alexanor hazarajatica. Taxonomy (NCBI): domain Eukaryota; kingdom Metazoa; phylum Arthropoda; class Insecta; order Lepidoptera; family Papilionidae; genus Papilio; species Papilio alexanor. The sequence goes on from DWLR01005930.1 coordinate 2,858, forward strand.
AAAGAATAAGAAAATAGTTAACCTGCCAGCGACGTACAAATTCATTATCAATTTATTCTTAAATGTTATTAAACCTCTTTTAGCAATTCACAAAGGTCGATTTTCGTCACAATATGACATATAGTTTCCAAAACATTAGTATTTATTAACATTCTTCTTTATAGCACAAACAGCAGATGAACACATTAGGTAACTAAGCTCTCTCTCGCAGATGTAGTCATGCTTTGCCGTGAATACAGCTATCTACTTATTTTATAATTAATTTATAAAACTCTAATGTACAGTCACGTGCGAAATTTATTATTACATTTATTATATATTCGTTGCATGGAAAGCCAACAGCATGGAATTGAGTTTTAATGGCTTACATTGTTGAACACTATTAAAACTATTCATGTGACTGTACAATATTTTTTTTATAATGTACGACCTTCATGAGTTTATAAATAAAAGAATAATATAAATTAACTATTAATTTAGTTAGAGATAAAATATTTTAAATCTTGCATATTATATACATATGTAAATATTAATAAAGATGATTACAAAATTTTTAATAATCTATTTTTACTCTATGTAGCATATCTATAGCATAGCTTGTATGATATTTACGTACAGATTCGATTTTTTTTTTTACTATTGCACGGTCTACAACTCTCAGACTGTCAACAAACAGCATGCACCTTGTAGCTTGCATGAAAATATTCTGATTATATATTTCAAGTAATCTAATTATGTTGATATCTTCCAAAATAAATGTTAATTTGTGTATTTAACTAATGTAGATGAGGCATATGGATGGGAAGGGTTATATTTTAGTTAGAAAATCTCTTAACTATTAAATTTATCTTTTATTTCAATTTTGTATTCTCTCCGTTTACGTCCGATTGAAAGAAATGGTTTGCATGAGTCCTTAATTTATTTTATGTTTTCTCCATTTGTGATATATATCTAGGTGTTTAAATTTAACTTGAAATCTTCGTTGTAACCTTCGAAACGGTCACAGTTACAGATGGTAGAAATTTAAATCGATAGTAGACTAGATTGTTGTTTCGTGTTAGACAAAATATATGCATCAAATATAGAAGCGTGTGGAGACAGTGTTATTGACCATCCGTATTACGTCCATTGCAGAATGCAAAACCCGAGGAAACGGAGGGAAACACATAGCACGCCAATTAAACACATCTGTCCAAATACTGTAAATATTGTGCGGTGATTTTGGGATGAATGTTTGACATATTAATCTTTTTACTACACATGGCAACAATAAACAAAAGTTCCTTTCTGTCATGGCACTGGATGTAGTCTCTGATCAATTTTATAAATCTGACTGAATTTCACACTCTTTGTAACATTTTAATAATAAACATTTTTAACATATATATGTATTAAATATGTCAAATATTTTACACTTGTATAAACTATTGCGGTATTTGCCATAATATGTGTACATAATAGCCAAATATTATATACTTAGTGGGATTGTATGGTGATGGATTTTATGATATTTTATGTGAAACTCATTGAAAAAATTAGGCTTGCATTGAACAATCTAAATTCACTCTTAAAAAATGTATTCTCATATTCCAATGTAATAGATGATTGTGAATTTGAAGAGTAGATCTCATAAAATATATCTATCTGTGTGTGGGTTTGTTTGTTTTAGTGCCCATTTCCAAACCTGTATGTTCCATAAAGTTGCTTTTGTTTATGCAAAGGCACCGGTTTCAAATTACTAATAAAAACATTTTTTTTACAAAGATCAATAATTACGAAAACATTGCATACTTAATAGCAATACCAGCATTTATTTTAAAAATTAATATTTTCTTGAAAATATCATTTTTAAGTATTTGGATATTGTTTTGGTTCTTTAATTCACTATGAAGTAGATACCATTTAATCCTTTTTGGCATTTCTAAGTTAATTTTAAACTGTTAAAAACCGGTGTCTCGAGCTTATTTACGTTTGCGTTGGCGTTACGTAATAACCCATGTAATGACATATGACCAATTACTACATTATACTCACTCTTCATATCTACAGTGTATCTCCCACTGATTGTACCCATCTATGTTTAAAACTGTTTTATACTTACCTATTTATAATGGTAATATTTGTAGTTATTTGATAATCGGTATTATAATTAAATTTATGCAACTTTTAGAATAATTTTAATTTTTAATATGATCGAGTAATTGTCCAATTTGTAAGATTAAATTTAATCATTTTAAATGCTTAGCTGTTATGTATAAAATTTTTATGAGTTGGCTTTTCGTAGATTAAAAAGATAAAAATGTTTTAGTCTATAAAATGTCGTTTGTTGCCATGTTACTTAAAATTGTATTTTATCAATATAATGCCTTTATATTGTTATGAAATGTCACATTTTTAATGACGTCATATCATTTTAATTATGAGATCGGTTTAGCGTTTTTTGATATGTAATATGTTCTCCATTATTGTATGTGCTTGTTATAAACTTTTGGCCAAATGTGTAACTGCCAATTATTTAATAACAACTTTGTGTACATTTATTTAGTATCAACTAATACTTTTGATACGCAAAATTATTCGTATGAAGTTATATTTTAGTGTTATATTTAATTACACAATGTTCAAAAGTTTGTTGTTTTTTACTCATTCTTAACTTGAGCATTGACCTTTTAATTTAGCAACTTTTGATGACATTTATTTTGGAAGATTTTCTTGGTTCGCTCGATAATTTATTTCAGTGTTTAATTTTTTTTAAATATTTTTCGTGCAAGTTGCTATATTTCGTATAGTAGAATGATACTTATATCATTGTAATATTGACGAATTTATTAAAACTGAAATATGTCAATTTTTTTTGAGGAAGTAATTTTTCAACGAAATAATAGAAATGGAGATGGTGAAGTGTTTTATATTGGTTTGGTTAGACGTCTAGTCAACAAGTGGCGAGCCCATCGCCGCTCGCTGTATTCACACAGCAGAAAGTGAAGACCCTGCCCTCTCCGGCTGCGCCAACTACGCCCACATCCCCGGCGGCGCGTGACGCGCCGGCGTACAACGACGGCACCTCCGTGGACGCGCCCACCGCACCCCACGCCCCCCGCCCACAACACCCACCGCCGCCGCCTCCCGATAAGCGGAAACCCCAAGTGCCGCGAAAACCGAACACGAAGCGAGTTAGTTTCACCAGTGATCACTACGAACCACACGACCGACATCCATCGACGAACGAAACAGACCTCGCTCGCAGCCGACCGCATGTGGGAATGCATGGCTTCATCCCGGAGACCAGACCCGCCACTAACGATGCATGCTCGGGGACGCGTAGCTCTTTACTAATAAACCGCCCGCCGAAAACGGAAGTGGCGATCACACAACCGGTCCCGAAGCCGACCCCGGTGCTCCCCGAGGACTTTATCATCCCTCCACCGCCTCTGTTCAGCGCCAACGTAAGTCAAAGTCAGTTAATAGAGCGGGACGAGTGCGAGGTCGATGTGCCGCTCATTTCCCTGATCCCCGAACGTATCGTGTTGCCTGCACCTGCCCTCGCAGAAACAACCATGCAGTCCTCAAACTCCACCAACTCTCCGGAGTCCGAGCTTCCACCCCCCGTCAACTACGACGCCCATCCCTCGTGGGTGACGACCGCAGACGATCCGCCCCGTTCGGTCATCATTTCCGAAGTGCCCTCTCAGCAAGTCTTCCGCAATACTGGTATTCATTCGGTGGATGCTACCGAATATTTTAATGAAATGTCGATCAGCCCCGACGGAGAACCTGATCCGCCCGAGTTATTGCAAGTCCAAATCAAAACGTTGCCAACGGTGTCACATATACCCAATTCCCCCTGTAACCTACACCCTAATTTGTCCTACTACGAAGATAGTCTGAATCAAAATCTAACGCATGCCTCCCTTCGAGATCTTAGAGTAAAAAACATGCCTACTAATATGGTGCATTCGACGACCTATCCGCCAAATAATCCGTACCCGTCTCTGACGACGGTCGCGGGCACGTACAATCCGTACACGCAGCCGCTGCCGGTGCGCGGCGAACGCACCAACACTTCGATACATAGTCCCAAAGTAAGTCACTCCGTCGGCTCCCCTCTCCACAAAGATATAAATGCGAACGTAACGCGAGCCGTCCCCATGCGCACGGGCGATACGCCTAGAGATGTCTCAACAGAACGAAGAGTCCGTTTCGGCGAAGTGACGACCACACCCGAGTCTCATAGATATTCGAACGGCTCAGAGTCAGGCAGGGAGGGGAGCCTCTCGCCCGCCGCCGCCCCGACGCCCGCATGGAGCAGCAATATCAAATCCTTCGCCATCGGCGAGGTAAACATCAATGTACGGCATCTTACCCACACATACACACTCGCTTCTTTTGATTGTGTTCGTCGACAAGCCGACCCGAGATCTTGACTAAAACACGAGTCGGTTTATCCCTCATGTCCCATTTTGTTATATGGTCAATCTGTCGTTTTTAACTTGCGTATTATTATATTTTGCATGTTTTATTTAATTTACTTACACTTGCATTTTTATGATTTTCGCATAACGAGTCTATACTGACTGCATGGGTGTTTAACAAACAGGAGAAGGGATTTCTTTATCGCTTGTAAATATAATGCGCTTCTTATGTCATTTTATGTCAATGTCATTAACACTACTATTTGTCTATACGAAACAAATGCTTACTCATACGATCGAAATACTTTCAGGCTTCCCCACCTCATTCTGGAAATTTTGTGAAAGCTTCGGTCAGTGATAAGAAGAAGTTCTTCGAAAATGCTATGGAAGAAAGTCATAAATCATCACCTAGACCAGGTAAATGAATTACTCAAAAATATCAGGCACAATAAGAACTATTTTCCCCGGCTTAGTTTGACAGACTATACAGACAGTATGCCATTTAAATCTACCGAATGTTAATATCATACAGTGTTAGGATCTCTCTAAACGATGGTTTACGAGTAGTCTTTAATCATTTCGTCGTAAAGATTTATTGTTATGTGATTCTAGAGAAAGTTTTCACGTTCCTGTCAGCGGATGAGGTGGAGAAATTGAAGCAAGAAGAGGAGAGGAAAATGGCGTCGCTGTCGCGCTCGGAGCTCGGCTCCTGGTCAGCCGGGGAGGACCGGCGGAGCGGAGACAGCGAGCACTCCGACGACGACCCCTACGAGAATGGACATAGGTTACTACTTGCAAATTATTGCTTTGTCAAGCCATTCCTACCCCTATCAAACCTAATCCAAACCAAGTTTTGGATGATAATTTCTCTGATGGACTCATTCTATGGATACGTCTATAACTTTTTACGAACAACTTATAAATCAGGTAGTATTGTGGTTAAGCACTTCTTTTGTCGTAATTATGTCTTTATTACATTTTCTCATCTTTTTAAAATTATAAATTGACTAATACATTGGCAAATTTATTTTGTAGTGCATCCAGGGCGGGCGGCGTGAGTCCGTCAGCGAAGGCGCAGCGGAGGCGGGCGCGGGAGGGTGGGGAGGAGGACGCGGCCACGCGCGCCGCGCGTCGCGCCGCCTGGCGGGCGGCCAGGCTGCGCTCACTCGAACAGGTATACTCTCTTAGTTTTTTCAGACAGAGAAAAAGATAACAGCATGTTTTTACATGAACGGTGTCGATAACAGTAACCTTAACGCTTAAATTGTCATGTTACAAAAAGTATATATTTTTAGGTCTGTACTGACACTAAATACGCATACCTCGGGACACGAAAGTAGAATCACATGACAGTTACTGCAAAGTACTTGGTGATAATAATATATTATGACTAGTTTATTCCTGCCACTCCATTTACGTAAAAAATATTTAATATTGCAAATAACAACTGTACCTTTAAATTTTTACCTTGTTATGTTTTGATAACTTCATCTTGCAAGTTGTCAGGTTGTCATTATGTTCGACTGCACTTTAACAGGATGTCCAGCGATTAAGCGCTCCCGTGCATGCGGCATGGTCGCTACGTCAAGAAAATTGAGTTTTGCGTAGGTTTTACTCTCGTGTCTCGAGTTATACCATTATAGAACACCACTACCACCTCAGCCTATGATCGTCCACTGCTGGACATAGGCCTCCCCCATTGATCGCATCATTGGGGGGAAATGTGCCATAATCGCCACGCTTGGCAGGCGGGTTGGCGATTGCAGTATGTTCCACCGTACTAAGAAAAGAACACTGCTGCCCGTCCTCCGGTGGTCTTTACACGCAGACACAAGACGAATAGACATTCTCATGCACACAAACGTTTGTCTTGGATTGGAATCGAACCCACGACCAACCGCATCAACCGCTCCGTCAGACCCCTAATAGCCTGCTTTTATACACTATAGATAGAAAGATAATAACAAGTATTAAAACGTCACAACATAAGTTATACGCTAAAAAAAATTAAAAACGTACCATCTTGAAGAATAAATTTTCAAGAATGTATAAACGTAGCAAATAAAATTGTGTTATTTATACATTTTATGATACGATTTATTAATCGATTGCCTTGTTTCAGATACGCAATAACATTATGGTACTTTGACGCGCAGGAAAGAGCTGAGGCGCTCAGACATTACAGTGAGTGTTTACATTCATATTATTGTTTTGATACAAAGAGCACTTGCATGATAGATAAAGTAATCATTTTAAGTGTCATAACTTAATCAATGACTAAGCGATTTGCCAAGGTCATAGATCTGTTACTCAAATGTTTGTAAACCACTCAAAATATTTTCATCTCACATAAAGAAAGTCTTTTAATGTTAAATGGAAAAAGATTGTGGCAACGTTGTATCGCAAAAATTAGTGGCATTGTTCGTAGGGGACGTCTTAGACAAGTTTATATACGGTCTGATAGGTACCTGTAACCCATTGTCTTAGGTGAACCACAAACGCGACAGTGCGACGCGACGCGACGCGATTTCACGCAATTCGAAAAAATCAAGTAGTCGTGTGTGTTACTTGCCTGCATTGCCGCTTACTGTAAAGTACTGGTCGCACTATGTCGTGTAGTGTCGCGTCATCTGGGACACCGATGAATGCGTATGCATAGTTGTATAGATATAGAAGAAAATAATGCTGTGCTAGGATCGTGCAGAATTAAAATCCATAACAGTGGCAATGCCCGCAACAATGACACCTGTTGCCGCATGTGCTGGATGGACAGATGAAATACTACGACCTCACAAAAGGCGGAAAGTATAAGGTATTCTACATTAAGTCTGACGAGTGAGGTCCGGGAGGTCTCATTCTAGTCCTTCTTCCCATTCTTTTCTAATAAAGATGGGAAAGAAAAAAAAATTGATGGGGGAAAGGAGAAATAAGAGAAGGAAATATCTATTTTTCTGTTAATTCCCTCCTCTCTCTATTAGGTAGGCAACGATTCGGCAACTCGCAATTGTTGCTGATAACTGTCGTTGGCGGTCCCTTACTATTAGGTGATCGCTGGATCGTTTGCTACCTACTTCTAAAAAAAAATCGTAATATTATCGCGTATTTTATTTATAAAATTATAGTTAGTGATAATTTTACTTTTGCTGGAATCATTATTAAATTTTGTTATGACAAAATATGACTTGTTCCAGAAGAACGCGGGCAACCGTCCTCCAGCAAGTGACG
>DWLR01005931.1:0-10491 GCA_018246295.1 Papilio alexanor hazarajatica
TATATATATATATATATATATTATATAATTACATATTAGTTAATACCGAAATCCGTGGCGAATACACACTAAATCGCGAACTCACTTCTAAACAACTAAATTTTATACATTAGTCCCTTGTCGGCCGTTCACAGATAATATGTGTATCTATTTCGATTACAATGGCGACACGATTTTGTAGAAAAAAAGATAAGTATTACCTCGTAATGGAAGGGTTAGAAGACGCACGAGGCCCTTATTTGGGATAAGAACATGAGCGTAACTTATTGCCACCCAATAAGACTTTCGGCTTTTATTCAGAAGTTACAATACACAATGTATCAACAATGTAACCTCAACATAACTGGAATCTATAAAAAAGCACAAAATCATCTGTTAGTATACTACATTATATTTTATTTTAATGTCTCAATTTTTGTAATGAATATTTTTATTGGTCTTCTTAAGTTTATTCGTAAATTTATATACATACATACAGAGCAGTACCATCTATTCAATTTATTAATCTCGTCACTGAAATGAGAAAATACTGATTTTAACGATAATCTTTCGAAAATGTCTATGGATAGTAACAGAGTAAAAGAAGGTGGTCATGAGGCAAAATCAAAGTTAATCAGGTACCTTAGAATAAAACAGAAATACATACATTCATAATGCAAAATAAACAAAATCCTAAAAGTTTCAATACTTTTAATATTAGGTAGATCAATGTACTCTCAAATTGCCTTTCAGTTGAAGTACCATCGACTACTCCATAGATGAAAAGCTCTTAAACCGTGACCTCGACTCCAATCAAGAATTTCAATGTTCACGGCTATTGATTTTTAATACCGTGAACAAGTTCAAGATTAAAATATAAATTGCAAATTATGAACAGTATAATGAACATTTATCACTGATATATTAATAGCTTTTGCATGTGACTCATCATCACCTCATCAATTCTAAACCAAATTAAATTCATGTAAAATTTATCGAAGATTATTAAATGAGTGAATATTTGACGGTAATGTACCCAGCGATATACTCGTATATACAGTATTAATCTTGTTTTTGTTCAAGTCTTTTTAAGGGAATGTAATTGTGAGAGTTTTAGTTGAAGTGGTCATAATGGATTGAAACTTTCTTTACAAGAAATAAATTCTTTGGCACAATATACAAAGAAATATCGGGCATTGTTACTTTTGAAGTAATAGCACTGAACAAAGACACGCCAGCTACTGCAGAAATACCTGTAGTAAGCAATAGAAGTAAGTGAAAATAAACGCTAGGCTTAGTGGTTCTTTATCATAGTATTATATTATTGACACATAGTATTATATTGTTTTCGATGGTGATTAGGAATGGTCTGGCTTACAGATTGGACGAACAGTCTTTTGAACAAACCGGTGTTTGTTATGACTTAAGGCTGTAGACCAATTATATGTTTTTAACTTCAAATTCGGTCTTTTAAAAATCAATCAGGATATTCCAAATCAAATTCTGACTTTTAGGTATCAAATTGACATGGAAACGTCTGATTTTGATTTGAAAACAGCTGAATTTGTTTTGAAAATGTCCAAATTTAAAGTTAAAACATAGAAATGTAATAAGTGGTTCTAGAGTAATGACCATCGTATATGATTATGCAAAGTAGATAAGCCGTGAAAAATGGGCCAATGATATAAATACCATGACGAAGGCCTACGGTCACGAGTCGTGATGATGATGATTTTGAAATGATAATTTCCAACATGTATTTTCTTTTCAATAATTTAAAATGTACATATATTTTTGTATTATAAATCATATAATATACCTAGAGCTTTAGATTTTTAAATTAAAAGCTTAAAAGGTTAAAACAAAAGGTGTTGAACAAAGGCGCGGTTACCAGTTTTTGCTGCGGTTTCATAATTTCCTTATTTGCAAATGTCGGCTGATTTTTATTTTTGAATTCCTCGCCAGACCGGGCTTAGAAATTTCCGGAGCTTATATCGTATTTACATTTCTGTACGTTATTCGTTATTATTAAATCCCTTTCATTAAAAATTCTACTACGAACGCTCTATGATTTATTATAACCTTTATAAACATTTTAATACATGACATACACACATAGTTTAGTAAAATACCTACTTTTGGAGTAGGAACTGTCTTCTGGGATATAAGACTGAGCCTCATGAAATTGTAAATGACATGGAAGGTTATTTTCCTGTATTATTTGTTTTTAACAAATGTTATCATTAAACATGACGATATCAGTTGATAGCACTTGCTCTGCTGGTGAAAACCGTGTTAATATTCGTTTACTAGCACATTAGTTCATAATATTCAGACGTACCCGGTTATATATATATATATAGGAAGGAGTACGCTCTTCTTGAAGGACTCTAAGTTGTATTGGTTTGGAGATATAATAAATAATAAAATAATATAATTCAGTTACAGTCCCGAATCTTATCGAAAATTGTTAAACGTCCAATTTCTAAACGAACAAAGCATTCAACTGATAACAGCAGAGATGTAGCGATTGTCTCCGCTACAGTTAATATCATAACATATTTCAATAAACAATCCATTGCACATTATGATTTGCAACTGTAAATCCATGGCATCAGGCAAACAACCGACCGTAAAACTATAGCCAAAACCAGTAGTAGTATGGACTATTAGAGTCCAGGATATATGGAAGAGTAGTATATACAGTGCCGACCCTACGTAAGTGGCCGTGAGATGATGATGAATATGATTTCAAATAAAACAATTTACAGATCTGTGTCAACAATGTTTCATTTCAGAGTAAGTTTTAGGCATTGAGAAGAGCACTGTCCTGGATCCATGTTAAAATTGCGTTAAAACTGCGTTAATTGCGTTTTTTATTTTATTGCGTTAAATTTGGAGAGTTATTTTTTTAAAGTAAATTCTAATATGGTATTTAGGCTTAAGATAAGATGGATGGATTGGGTGAACATGAGAAAAAAGGAATGACTACTGAGATGACGATTGATATAATGGTGTAGAAGAAGGAAACGTATTGTGCCGATCCCACTTTTAACGTAGGAAAATGGGCAAGAAAATAATGATGATATGACAAAAAAACAGGATTTGCAAAAAATAGCTAAATAATTTAAAACTGTACAATGCCCAATAATGTCAAAAAGTACTGATGGGTCAATAATTTCCCACATTTCAACCAAATATTGGTAATTTTAGTAATTCAATAATATGCAATTACTTAACGTCTAACATTTTCTTTTAGCTTGAAATTTAAAAAGATAACTAAAACTAAAAATTCTTGACTAACTGTAATAAAATACGGGAAACAGAAATTATGATGAAAAAGTTACATTTTTCATCTATATACTTTCAGGTATGAAAAGGCAAATACGGATCAAAGCCTGATACAGCAATTAATTTAAATTGCTAAACTTAATGTTACGACGCTATAAATAGTTTAATTGGTTCTCAATGCATACTCGTGGATTGTAGAAATTGCTTCGTAATTACTAGAGCTTCGACCATGTTCTTGTGATCGAATTTTTTTTCTTGTTGCACGGTTCGTATACAAGATCGTTCAAATTGTTTTTCAATTGATGCACCCACATTATTATGAATAAGAGAAATAGTGAATCAATTTAAGATGTGATGTGATATCATGCCATGTCATGGAAACTCCAATTAATTACCGATTTTTTAAAACATAAATGAGAATAATAAGATTAGTATTGATTCCATTATTTTATGCTACTATCTGTGGACCGAGCTTCGCTCTGCGTTGTCAGATGTCATCCTAATTCAGAATTCGAATAGTTACTTAGCGTTAAAACTCGGAAATATCGTAAATTTTGCATTGAATTCAACCGATCCATTGATTGCGATGGCTAAGAGACAGCACTTTAAAAACTGCTCGCCTTGTAGGCACAAATCCATATATTTGAAAGAAAAAACTCGCACTATATTGTCTGTTGGTGATTAACCGATAAAGTGTACCGCCTAGAATATGTATATTCCAAAACTCTGTTGGTCAACTTTATGTTTTTATATATTTACAGGTATTATGACTTAGTAAAAAAAATGTGTACGAAAGAGCTGATAGACAAAAATCCACCAACGTCATCTAATATCAATTTGAAACATTTTTTTTATAACGACTATCTGGATCTATACCTTTTATACAATCTAATATTACATAATAACTTTTCATTTTTACAGACAGATAAACATATATGCCACAAATTTATATACAAATATAATAAATAATTAAAATATATAAAATAAACATAAGAAACAAAAAATAAAGTTAAATTTGTATTTATTTCGTAATATATTAAACACTTTTATTTTTTTTAATTGATGAGATAAGAAGTGTTTGTGAATAAATCTTTTAATTTTTAACAAGACTGGGATCCCGAGTTGATTTATTATGACATTAATCAAGTTGTAATATCAAACCTGCACAATTAACGTGATTAATTTTTTATGTTTTTTTTATAACCTTGTGATATGAAAATCCGTTAAAATTATATACTTTTTCATACCTACTATATTTTCTTTAATTTATATCATTATTAGTTACAGACAATGTAACTCTTTCTTTTCCACTGAGATACTACAAATATTAGCTAATTATTAATTCTGTGTAATTCTTAATGGGTATTATTTATTTTTGTTTTTATTAAAGAAATAGCTGTTACTCTTAGTGCTTTTAAACGAGAAGGAGGAGGTTCTCTCTTTTTTGTCTGTTACTTCAAAACTATGTCACTTATGAATCGATTTATTTTTATCTATTTTTATGTGTTTTTGATAAAAAGAGAACATTTTCATGTGGGTTACTATTTAATTCTGTTTGTTTTGTTGGTTTTGTTTTTGTTAAAAAAAAAAAACGTTAGATTGATACAACAAACAATTTGATTTTTTAACACTGAAAGCTTTCATCAATATTAAATATATTAATTGAAGGACAATTTCAAATATTTTAATGACAAATAGGTGTCGGATTTTGTATGTTTATTTTGACCCTTAAATTGAACTCTCCCTTTGTTACCAGTGGTACACCTTCATTTACCTTGTTATTTTAGGTTTAAGGAAAGAGCAAGGACGATGAGGAGATAAATTGTATTTATTCAACAGTAAAATTTGTTAACATTAGCGTTCTCTTGTTATTAAAGTAATTTGTGTTTGTACAAAATGAAACGCTAAAGAAAAACGCTACAAAATTAAGAAAAAAATGACCATGAAAAAAATTTGTTAGCAAAAACACACCACCTTACTTCCAGCATCACCGGGGCTTCGCAGCAGCTTCGAGAGTATTCCAATACGAGTACCATCTGCATGTTTACAACTACTGTCTTTCAACGAACTACAGTCTTATCATATCTCTCTTGAGCCAATAGGTATTTACGGCTGGACATAGGCCTCCCCCATAAAACGCCACAAGGATTGGACCATTGCCATCTGCATCCAGTGGTTCCACCAAATTAACGATTTAACTACGACGACTTGTAGTCCTGCGGTCATTACAGATGTGTGGCCACCATTTCAAAATATTTTGGCCCATGAGCCATCAGTTCTACGACTACAGTGGCTGACCCTACTTAAGTTTAGAAATTCTTCGGACAATGTCGGATATCCTGGATCTGCAGCAACATTTCTGCATTCAGTGGTCTTCTCATATTGATGGATTGGATTAGAAATCTCAATATTCTCAACCATGATATAATTTTTTATGCAATCTTTAGTGGGTTATACAGAGAATTTATTTGAATTTAAATATATTGAATATGTTGGTAAACAAATCTAATTGCTTTGAAAAGTTTTTAGCTCTAAACTAACATATTTAAACAACTTCTACTTATACTAACATCGCCGGACGTTCGCCAACACTTAATTGAATTAATATTGACGAACTATATCAAGTAGAAAGCGTAGATAGCGGAATGAAAGCTTAATCGATTTATACGATAGCGAAATGGAAAAACTGATCAACTGATCAACTAAAATGAACCAGTACTTTGGATTACATAATATAAAATATTTTACAATTGAAGGTCAAAATTACAACATAGTAATCAAGACATAAAATTAGAAGGAGATAAATTTATAAATATTGACGCCCGCCAGAGATATCCATTTGGTACAATCCAGCACACCTCTCTAATCCAAAATTATGTGCATCTACACATACCATATATTATGCTCGTTGATTGTGTTAGGTGGTGGGCAAAACCCTTATAAAAGCAGAGCGTGCCATTGTCAGCTTAGAGGATGTATTCTGACAAAAGATATTGCCGTCCTCGAACACTGACCACCACTGAGAGACCCCGTCGTTCTTACAAATGCGTATAAGAACATTTTTATTCTGTTACCAATATGATGTTCCTTTTTTATGTTCCTTATCAACACAGTTACTTATTTTATAACATAAACTAGCCCTGTCGCATCTGATACAAAAGAAGAAATAAGTTATGTGATATTTATCTAGTTAGAAGTTATTTTCAAGGCTTTTTATCTTCCCTTGCCTACTTCGGAAATACGCCTCTCTATTAACTAGCGCAAATTAATAAGTTTTCCGTTACACGCGTCAAATATAATTATTCCGAAACCCACTTGTCCAATCTTAATGGACTATTTTGTTATTTTCTCTTCATAAAATCTGCTTCCTTATATTTTCTTATTTTACTCGCATGTTTTCCTACTAAGTGAATTTACGTCAAAATTATTTCTTTCGTAACGTCACCTCTCCGTATCGCAATTTATTTTCAATTTATTCCAACGAATTTTGGGATTAGATATGTAGCTTATAGCTCGGACGCTCGGTTAAGTTTCATTACACCTGAGTGGATACAAGTTCAGTGCTGTACCAATAAAATTGTTTTCTAAATGTAAAGTTTTATATAGTTCAAGTGTTGATTTTCCTCAGCGACTAACATAAATATCGGCTAACAAGCATTTGTGTTATAATAATTGTCGGTTTAATAACAGTGTACATATGATATCAATAAGAAGAATTTTCTTTTTTGCCCGAACAGACGACGGTGATGTTATTCGCATTTACGTATGTTAGTTCCATTGTAACCTGTAGCATAAACGGTTTGACGGATATAAAAGAGTGAGGTGTGCTTCGACTCATATTCTTTTTCAAAGTCATAGAGGCACAGTCAATGAGGTTTGTTAGTTTTTTATTTGACTATTGCTCGTGTAATAGCGATAGAGGCTGCAGTAATTCATGTATGTATGAGACATCTCGATCGCAAAAGTACCACATTTACAAAATAGAGGTTGAAGTATTCCCCGCATACCCCATTGTCTTCCAATCAATTTCTTCCTCTAATTTAATTATCTACTCCCCCCCCCCCCCCTTTGTTCGAGTAGGTTAACATTTTTATGTTATTGCAAATGTTGACGGATAGCGATTGTTATCTGACGTTAGATGAACGCTTGCTTTTTAAATAAAAAATTAAAAACTAATTATTTCACAACTCATGGGTCCTATATAGAAACATTTGAAGAAAATATTTGACAATGATTATTACATTAAAATATTCGATAAATGATATTTAAACTGAATGCAAATTTGCTAGCTCACTTTACGTATGAGCTCTTCCACAGCGAACTTTAAAAACCTATTAGTAAAGTTAACACTAGATGTTGAATTAAGTGATATTTGAGCATCGCTCGTGTCCGCTAAATAAATGTTGATAGACGATATCGAGCGGAAGGTGCAATTATATGCTCAATCAACGCGATAAGTTCTACATCTATTAAAGTTTTCTTACATTATAGTGATCCGGGTTGGATTCGATTCCATTACCACCAAGGACAAACCCTTGTGTGCGTGAACATGTCAGTTTACCTTGACCACCGGAGGACGGGCAGCATCGTCCTTTTCTTAGTACGGTGGAACATATTGCGATCGCCAACCCGCCTGCCAAGCGTGGCGATTATGGCACGTTTCCCCCAATGATGCGATCAATCAATGGGAGAGGCCTATTTCCATAAGTGGACGATCATAGGCTGAAATGGAAGGATGGACTGTGACAAACAAAAAATCTATCACTATATCTATACTACAGTATAGTATGAAGTATAGTAGTATATATCCACACTATAGTATCAATTAGACTTAGCAGTGTGATAAGGTTTGCTAATCTTTAATTATTGAATATTATTTTGATATGATAAAGTAATTATGTTTTTATTTCCTTAAAGTCCAGTTGGATAAATATCGAAATTTGTGTTCATGGACTTCGGCATTGATCCAAATGATCCATCTAGCCTGGCCTGTAGCGTTTGTAATTTTTTTAAAGATAAACTTTTTTATATCCGTGTAATGTAGGTGCTTTTTTATATCCGTGTAATGTAGGTACTTATCTAGACTTCACGCACAGGCCTTATATGAGACGGATTATTAATGTATTCTTTTTTTTATTTTTCAGCTGCACCTCAATTGCTACATCTACGTGCATGTTTTTGCCAATTCAATTAGTCTTTAACCGACTTAAAAAAATACTTCGAAAATTTCTAATTTCGCTTGACTTTTTTTTATGACATTAATGAACCGATTTCGATTTTCTTTGTTGGAAGGGAACATTTAAAAGCGGGTTTCATGTTATTTTGAATCTAATTGAACCTTGGGTTCCGATGATATATCGAAAATTGATATATTGGTAGAATTGAGATAAGTTCTGTTTGAGCTTAATTGAGTCGTAATGATGTCATTGAGTCATTTATAGATGTACCGTGGCTATAAAAGACTTAAAAACTTATAAAAATAATTATATAAATTTGAAGTTGGTTTTTATTTTGTTAAAATAAAATTAAAAGATTGTAATATGACACAGGCGTTATATTACACATCCGTCATATTGCGACATGTGTCATACATATGTATATAGCACTGGGGAGTTCTCTGCCTACCAATGCTGCAGCCAATTTAAACAATTCAATTAAGTGAAATTAAAATGAAATCACAATTCTATTTATTTATTAACTAATAATAAATCTCATATAACTGAATACTTAAAACAATTTTGCATTATCATTTAACGAATTCCACCCTCGGCCGTCAACAGACAGGCAATTATGACTGTAAAAAGCTTGATCACCTATTTTGAGTTGAGACAAAAGGTAATTATATCCTTTATTTACCGTATTAACTTGTCAGCTGTTGGTGAAGGATTTCTTTATTTTTATATCAGATTAAAGTACACTAGAATCCTTAATTAGACCAACTGAAATTTATATCTTGAAATAAAATAATATAAAATTAAAACTAAACTACCGACGGCTTTGGTGAGTCTGAAAAGTATGCTTGAAAATAGTTGAGAAATGATGACCTGCTTTTCCTGGACGAAAAAATCGTAACAGACGTTTTGTTATTATTTAAATTTGATACTAACATATTCATTGACACCTCGTGGATAAAATTACAGATCTCCATTTATTTGTTTTTTTTTACATCGCGGCAAACACATACTGCCTGAATCCAGATTCAGAAATGTTCTAGGTTAGTAAGTTAATAATGTTATTAGAAATTCATCGTTCATAACAAAATAACAACCTTATAACCATGTTTAATGAAATTAGATATTGTTAATATCTTATTCTTTCCGCTACTATAACTTTAGTATGGTCGTCACTACAGGAATATATTACTGTTGAAATTATTTAATATATATATACAGGGGTAGGCACTCGAAGTGTTACCAACTTTAATTTGCTATAGCAATCAAACTGTTTACAATATGACGCCCATTTTTCACAGTCGTAAGTCTATTGTATTGTTCCTAAACATACAGAAGCTCATTGTTTTTCGTCGCTGCTGAAAAAGTTATCCAGATGGAATTCAAACGCCACAGTGTCATTACTTTGTATTTGGCTGGAAAATCGCAACCAGCCATTGTTAATGCGCTACGACATTTACATCTGAATAAAATGTTTGTGTATCGGACCATCACGCATTACAATAATACGGGTAGCATCAAGAAACGCCATTTCTTCATTGTATCATTGTGGTGGACATCAAACAACAGCAACATCATCAGAAATGGTTCGAAAGGTAAAGGCTAGAATTGAACGAAATCTACGACAAAGCGCAGTTAAATTGGCGAAAAGTCTTAATATATCTGCCCGGAGCATAGGACGCATATTAAAAAATAAACTACAACTGAAGCCTTACGAAATACAAAAAGTGCAAGACTTGACACTTGAATAAAAGGCAGTTCGCATAAAGAGCTAAGGAGTTAAAGCACTTGCACATTGATAGCAAGCTTGAAAATTTAGTATTTTCCGATGAAAAAATTTTTACGGTTCAGCAATATGTGAACAAACAAAATGATCGCGTATGGTTAAATTGTAAATTAAACGACAATTAAGACCAACGAATTGCTCTGCGAAAGCAAGCACCAGCATCAGTGATGGTTTGGGCCGCGGTAATTGCTACGGGACGTTCACCTCTCGTTTTCATTGAGCAGGGTGTAAAGATAAACCAGCAAATCTACCGTGAAAAGATTT
>DWLR01005932.1:0-10491 GCA_018246295.1 Papilio alexanor hazarajatica
CCATGTGTGTCAAAATTTGACTCCCCGAATCTTTTCGTGATGCATGACTGTTAGTTTTTTCTTGCTTGGGCTACAGTTTTGTGTTTTGAAACTACTCTCGATAATTTATACAATCACATTTAAAAAACTATTGTATTTTAGTACTTCAAGAGTCGTCTTCGACGACGATATGCCCTTGCATTTATCGCCGTCGTTACTTATAATTATTTATACTCTTACAATACATAGTATAAATAAAAGTAGGTGTAAATTATGTGTTAACTTATCAGCTATTAATTAAAAACAAAAGCACACATATATACTTAATGTCAATGGTTATTTTAATGTGTTATCGTTATTTAACGTTTCGTTTTTATTATTATTCGTTTGACGACACATTTCTAACAATACCATTTAGTGTACATTTCGAGTAAACAGGTTTAGATTTGTTTTAACTGAGATTGGGTTGACACTTTATAAAAACACTCCTTAAAGCGATAAGGTTTTATCCAGTCCAGTAGATTTTATTTTAATACAATTCCAGTAAAAAAAAATTGGCAAGAGTAGGGCACATCATTTATCAAAAAAATTCCTTGAAATGCAACCCCCGTAGATTGTTTTTTTATTTTTCTTTCAATTTATAATTCAAAAACGCAGTATAATTTTGATTGATTGAATTTTATGTCCATATTTTTGCTTAAATACATCAATAAAAACCTATACAATCAGAGACATAAATGACTGACTTGGATATTTTGATTTAATCAAATTCATAACACTCTCCAAACGCCATTTGAATTGGCACACATAATAGATGATATATTTATAATAAAGATAAAGATATTTTTCCTTTAAATCACGTCGACACTTGAGCAATAAAAAAATACTTACGCTTACTTTAAGGAATCCGAGACACATGGGAAGCTTAAAATTCTCCACAGTAACCCGCATGAGTTTTTGTTGTTTAAAAATCTCGAAGTGTGGTCAATTGCTCAAGTGAGATACGGTGTACGTGCACTGAATATTAGCTGGTGATGTTACAAAGTTGTGTATCTGAACTATACGTTACTAGTACTCTGTGGCTATCAGTACCTCCACACCAGTTGAACAGATCTGGATGAAATTTGGCACAGAGATAGATTATAGTCTGGAACATCATTTAGGCTATTATCCTGGAAAAATGTACGGTTTCCGCGGAACGTTTTTCACCTAGATATATGTATATATTTACATAAAGATACATCAATATTGAATTCCACGCGAACGAAGCTAGTATTAAATAAATTCATTTGTAAAGGTCAAAAATCGAATCAAATATTAACAATTATAATTAAAAATATTAATACAAAACTATTGTGTGGTTTGTTTGGAAGAATAAGAGTACGGAGGCAATAAAATCCGGTGTCCTGTTCCGATGCACTGGTTCCCTGAAGTTAGGCGACATTCCAGTGTCACGGCCGGACGTATTTATGTCGGTCTATTATTACTCAGAAATGCAGAACGGCTGGCAGTACCAACATTTTATTTATTGCATTCATCATTTTACGCGTACTTAGTTAAACATTTGTTCTATTTTAAATTTAATTTAGAAATTTCAAATGAAATTGGAAATTGCGTATTAGAGTATAATTTTTTTCTACTTTATGATTATTATTTTTTGAAATGCATTTGTAATCTTTCACCATAAAATACAATCAAGTGTGACTTTGTGCTCTGCCTACTTATTTAGTTAGATCTTAACTAATGCATTTAGATTGAGTGATCGAATTGTTAAGAAAAAAACTCTTAACAATCCGATTACTATTCGATTAGAATTTTTATGACCTTTCCTTGGCTTCAAAAATTTAATTAAGCGTTTTAGCCATTGTCCTGACCGTTGTTTATGCTTATGGTTAAGTTTTAAATTATATAATATCATAAATGTTGACTGTAGAAAAAGTGACATCGGAGAGTACCCAGAGTACAAAGATAGAATTAGGAAACAAATGTTGTCAAGTTTCTTTCTTGCCCTATATAGAAATTTTTCAAATGTACAAAAATAAAACATTGTTTTGCACTATTAAAAAAACTAGAAAAGTAAAATTTAATTGATCACTTTGACATCTTACTATGATTTGAAACCGCTACCAACCGCTTTTTTATGCAATCATAATAAATGATTCTAGGTACTAGATACGTAGATAGACGTACCGAGAATAGTAACCTGGAGTAGATAGTATTGAATTTCTTATATTGAAAGTAGATTAATAGGAAGTGTAATCAGTGGGAGAAACGTGTTGATAGATTCATCATAACGGGTGCACCTGCGCGTGTGAGTGCGGGAGCGATGAGTGCGATGAGCAATGTAAAACTCAATTGCATGTTCTCATGATTCAATTTCCTTTTATATAATTTATCTCGAAGTAGCTCTCAACGATATTAGGATGGCTTAATATTTGTCACCAATTAATCTGTTGCATGTTGCACGATAGATTGAATCAACAGCGATTCAAAAACGAGCGATGGTGAAAAATGAAGAAACGTGCACTTCTTGATATGTCTCCTTTAACGATCGCCACAAAGTCCAGTCCTTTCGGGGCGGGCTTCTAGAAGACCATGACGAGATCGCCAGTCGTACGTCGGCCTATACCCGCTCCCATTCATATGTAAATATTTATAATTCTTTGGCATGAATAGCATTTGGCACGATTCTTACAGCCGTATATCAGTTGCGTAACGCTTCAGTATGTAATTAGGTTGAACATTATCGTGGTGCAAGCTGGCTGGCTCTGGGTTGTAATGTAATGGCCGCGTTATCAGTGCGAGATAACGTTATCGCGATCGGTTGTTTTCGTGTAATGAAAGCGCCCCGGGGTTGCGCAAAACAAGTTAATTGTCTACAAATCATTATTCATTCATCAATTTTGATATATTCATTTGATATTGCTTGTAATTGAAGCTAATGCAGTATGTATTATATTAAGAAGTGATATAATAAATTAATTGAATATGTATTATAGATTTAAATAAACCTCTTTTTATATCTATCGTTGTACTTTAATTATAAGGTTAACCTATAATGACAGTGAAGGTGCCTGCAAATCTGTGAATCTTTTAATCACTATGCATTCGTTTTTTATGTAAATAAATTATAAAGCAACATTTTTAAAGGGGACAAAAATGTTTACAAAGTTCAAATAATAATTAGTAGTTTTTATATGAAAATAAATAATATCTATAACTTACGGAATACTGCGGAATACTATGTGACTGATGAATACAAACAACTCGAGCAAATATTTTAAATGGTTATTCTACATAAGCCCATAAAGAGAATGATCTTTACGAGTGTTCTTACAATTACTAGCTTGAAACATAATGTTAATATAGTAATGGTAATATGGCGCCTAATTACAATCTAAATAAATTTCTAAAATCTTAGAATAGTTTTCGTTATATTCGTGTTGTAAAATTCACAGTACCATATCATACATAAAAGTGAGAACCGTTGTAGATTCTGGCTTTCGAATTCTAACAAATATCACATACGATGTTTAAATATAAGTCGTGTGTTTCTTTTTTATCGGTTAATTACAAAGCGCAGGCGCAATCTCTTCAACACCGACCGCCGTGTGATACCGTGACCTAAATGAATTAAAGCGAAACACCGGCTGACAGATAACAGACGCCGCCGTGCCAACCGAAATAACGATTGAAACGTCACGGTTAACAGATTAGTATCGAAATCTGCTAAAATTAGCATTAAACGTCTAATATTGTAAAATCTGTATCAATAAAATGATTGAAGTATCCGTTTATCGCGCATTACACCAAAACTGTTGAACAAATTTTGATGAATATGTCATCTCTCTTTGTCAAACATAAAAAACACATAAATTGCAAATGAGCCATTTTGTCACCAAAATAAACATTTAAGAGGATAAAATAGGATAACATTTTGTGTAGGAAACCGATCCATTCTCATATTTGGGTTATGCGAGTTATTATATAATTTGTCCTCAAGACGTACAGTCTTATAGGAGTGATATATATTAATTTTTTAATTTTGTATCTATAGTCTATTTGAACAAAAGGTTTTCATGAAAATTGATATAGATTTAAGATATAAGAAGTATTAATTGAAACCTTAAAAAATATATTTCATGCGTACAGGCGTTTTTATAGAAATCGCTCTGTTGAGCGCAAACTTAAAAAACGGCAAAAAATCAAAAGCCATGCAATGCAATGATGTTCTACTACCTGACACTACGGTAATTATTTGTTCAACCAATTCTCGCTTAACGACACGCAATAACAAGTTAGCTGCGCAGGCGCTGGGTTGTTTGCGCTGGTTGTTAGAGCCGCCGGTGCATCGTTACGTTTCTCCAAAAACCAGTCGTGCTAATGCTCAGCATTCCATTTTATTTGCGGTTGGTCTGTTCATTTAATTTGGTTTAAGTTTTATAATCATCATCTCAGCATATGGCCGCCCACTGCTGCGCGTAGGTCCCCCATTGATCGCCACAAAGATCGATCCTCCGCTGCCCTCATTTATTGCACTCCCGCAACCTTGACCAGATCGTTTGTTTAAAATATCAATATCAAAAGTGTTATCATCACAGTTTCCACCTCGATCAAAACGTTGAAGCAAGATTACACAAAATAACGAAACAATTGTACGTATTATTTTTTTTAACTCAGGAACTAAATCACGTTATTCCGACTGGCACCGAAAAAAAATTGCGACTCGATTTATTGAAGGAGAAACGATAGTGAAATTGGATGCATATTGTTTATGATTCGTCACTTGAAGTGTAAGAATTGAATAGTGTAATGGCTGCCTTAGTGACGTTTATTTGTTTTTGTTGACTTTGTAGTTTAAGTCTTGATTTAGAACAGCGTTTGTCGGTTAGTGTTTATTTAAATTTCAATATTATATTCAACGTATTCCGTGTGTATATTTTTAAGACATGTCGACTATGTGTAAGCAATTACTAACGCTTTTCACACTCGCCCACTAACAGCGCGCGCCGCCCGGCGGTAAAATTGTCACAGGCTTTCTCCTATTTCAATGTAACGCTGCGTTACCATGCCGATGTTGTCTATTTTCGGACCTTTTTTATAATTCATTTTCTTGTTACGATTCTACGAGTTGGTTTAGACTTTTAGATGTTTTTCTTGTCAGCAGTTCGCCCTGGTTTGTACAATGTGTGGTAATATCTTGGAAAATAAGTTCTCTGTGTATAGTATTTTTTTTTTTGCATTGTAGACATAAAAAAGAATTGGCAAATAATATGTGTGTGCATCATTGATTGGACTGATGATAGTTATTGTAATTTCTCAGTCATTAAAGTCCTTTGTCGATCATAAACAAGGACGTTGCTTGCGTATGTGATTTAATTAATAAATACAACTGCGTGCTCGTAAGTTTGGCTATTTCATTCCCGTCTATTTCATTGTTAGTCTTTATCGAATTGGATATAAGGACTAACTTAGCTCGACATAGTCTCTTATTGTTATTGTAATGTGGCAGTTGAAGTGGAGCGTCCCTGCGACTTGGACTTCTTAAGTTGTCACTTGTTTTCTTTTACCATCCGTGACTCTCAGTCGGCCGTCGACCCTATCATAGTTCGTGTTTAGGGCTGCCAAATTTTATTTTGGAAGTAAACTATTTTTCTTACATTAATCTACTCTTATATTCGGAGAATTTTTCACTTATATTATACAATTGCTTAGTTACTTATACACAGCTGTGTCTTCGTTGGTTTAGTGATAACGACGTAAATATTTTTTATATATAAACTTTCTATTTTTTTACTGTTAGATATTTCATTTTACAACGCTTTGCTTGTCTTCAATGGAGTAATGATGTATGTTATTGTAATTATAAAATAAATAATATCAAACAAAAATGAAACAAAATATGGAATATTATAGATTGAATAACAAGCATAGGTTATAAAAAAAACATTAACGAAATAAAGTATGCAGTTAATATATATTGTTTGGTTGCTGTAAAAATATAAATATTTTTTTCACTAGCTGCCCTACACGGCAAACGTGTAAGCTAGTAGCTAGTAGCGAGTGGACGTGAGATGATTCTGTTTGTTTACCGCGCGCGGGGCAGACTTCCGAGAAGGGGCACAGCCCGGATTACCTACTTACCGGCCCCCGCGACACTTGTGCTCAGACGTGTTTGCATAACGCAACATGTACTTACAACTAGTTACTTAATAATTGTTAATGACTAGAAAAGCTTAAATTTCAGTTGAAATTATGAAATTATTTGATTGATTCATTTTTTTTTACGTTAAGTTTAAAAGTTACATAGGCTATTAATCAGAATAATTTATGTTTCCTATTTATTGTGTGCAAGTTGTAACTACAAAATGGCTGCTTATATCGACGCATAAGAACGTCTATGTACTTTGCGTCTGGATTCTGCTTTGAACAGAATTACAGCCGGAGATGTTTGATGCCACAAGTCGGTTATGATAGATAGGAAATGCGTTATTACACTGGTACTTTGTTACAGGTGATGTGGGTTGTAGCCACGCTGCTCGCGGTTTGCACGCTGCGGGCTACGGCCACGTCCTGCACGGAGGCGCGCACCCGCTGCGCCTACCGTACGGGCTGCGGCTACGCGCTTAATAACTACATGTACCTGTGTAGCGACGTGTTGTCGGAGCCGACCAGCGTCTGCCCCAAGCCCTGCGAGCACGCGCTCATCGCGCTCACCTCCACTGAAGAAGGCAAGGAGCTTATGAACGTAAGTTATAATTGGGCCTAAGTACGTATATTAAGGGGCAATGGGTGCCATTGCCATCGCTCGCAGAACGGGTGGCCCATGAGGCCGTAAAGATGGATGGATGTATAAAAGATGGACATAACGAGGAATAACACACTCAGCATTAGATGTATTTCGGCTGACCTGACGATGTATGATTTGGTATATAGTATTGCAATTTTCTTTTTCACTTTCTAATTTCTTATCGACTTAACAAACAAAACTTCGACTAAACAAAAACAAAAACAACGAGGTGAGCATGAACGTGTAAAATCGTAGATATATCTTATTAACATTTAATAAGAATATTTAGAAGCTTCATGCGATATCTGCGAACAAATTCAACGAAAAGCAAACAAACATAAAAAAGATATAAAAGTTCAACAAGATCAAGTTATCAGAGTCAAGGCTACCATTTGCTAAACACGCTGTAATCAATGTGAAAAAGTTATATTCATCATACAGTCACTTAAGATCTCACAGTAAAGATGGTGCAATGAAAGGTCAAGCTTGTCACAATAAATTTTCACGACCAGTTGTTTATAGGCGCATACTTCTCAATTGAGAAACACGTCCAGTTTTATTGGAGCTTTTTTGTCAACGTTTTCACGTACTAGTGGACACGATAAGCTGTGTCGGGATACGATGGTGTGTCGGAGTACGCAGACGCTCTGTAATAAAATCTAATTTAGACGTCAGATTTGTCGGGCGAGATGCAACGGCATCAGAGGCAAGGGTCTCGGTTGATGACCCCGAACTCTGTCCCTCTGTACTGCACAATGCTCTCGAGATGTGCCTATCAAGCCTACTTGACTTAACTCTTTGATAGTCAATATAAATTGGCTATGAGACTGTAAATTTACATTTAAGTAACAATCACAATGTATTGGTGCAT
Source organism: Papilio alexanor hazarajatica (assembly GCA_018246295.1). NCBI lineage: Eukaryota > Metazoa > Arthropoda > Insecta > Lepidoptera > Papilionidae > Papilio > Papilio alexanor. The sequence goes on from DWLR01005932.1 coordinate 7,641, forward strand.
TGCTAGCTTTTATGTGGGAAAAAGGAGCAAGGGTTTAGAGAAGTAGGCCTTTCACTAGCCGCCGGTACTCTGCAAAGGTTGTGGTACGGCGATAGTGAAAATTATTTTATTTTCAACAGATTTACTTCGTTGTTATTATTGTACAACAACAAACATATAAGGAAATAAAATGAAATGCTGTAAAATGTAAAAATTTAATATTGATAAGAATGTAATGTTCGCTACAATATGAATTTCCATAGGGAAGATTCGCAGTTGAATAAACAATAACAAATGAATACACAGTGCGCCACCGGACCTCCCTAGTAGTGCAGCTGTCTGCCGAACTGGGCCCATGAAACCACTTACTGTATCGAGCCTTCGCACCTTATATTACCTACGATTCAATTATACGAAAGATATTTATTTTTTGAAAATAAATCATTTTTATTTGTTTCCTTTTTAAGAAAAGTTAAGGAGCCGTTTTAAAAATTTTATTTATAGTATGGAACAGATAAAATAATAAGTAAGTAATAGTTATCGACTTTAGTTTGAAAATAATTATGATATAAAATTAAAAAAAAGTAAAGCAAAAAGCCTTATGAATTTCTTCTCATTAAAATCCGCTCCGAGTAACAAACATCTTATATGTCAAGAATTATCAGGATTTTCACATTTACAAACGTTAGGATGTATTTTGAGCTGTTATTTTTTTTATAATAAAAAAACATTCTCGATCAAAAAACAACGGTATAATATATTTAATAACAATTCACGTTAATCTGCGCTGTAATGACGCAATATGGGTACAATTCCGTAGATAATTCTGTTTGGGAGCGGTCAAACATCTAATTATGCCGTTGTAACGGTGTGATTATTGTGGCCCGGTCGGTCGGTGTATCGAAAGGCCGGCGACTCAGCCTTGAGATTTGACGTCTTGATCGGGACCCACCGCAGCGCTCGCCGGCGCAGGTGTTGCCGTTTCCACAAAAAGTACCTAACAGACAGGCTCTGCCCTCTTTATTTTCTTATCGAACGAGACCTAGATATTATATACTTTACAATAAGTTGCTTTTCAGAATCGCTTCGGCTCTTAATGGTTTTGTTAGTTTTGTTTTTTTTTAAATAAGTAGTATTTCTTTTATAAATTAGTGATTAGCTGAAAAATAAAATATATTTCACGGAGTACTTATTTACTAACAAGCAATATTTTATGAAAAAATAAAACTTAACCCGACTGGCTCTATGACAATCGGTCCAGCGGTTTTGGCTGCATGACGTCACAACGTGGTTTGTATATGACATACAAACCACGCACAAACATAAAATAAATTAGTTCAATCGATAATTATTGTTACGTACATGGAAAGTTGAAAATAAATTTAGCCCATTATATCATAACTTTGACATTATACCAAAAAACCTTAATTGAGACACATTTCTGACTACCACTCATCACATCTGGTATGTTTAGTTATACTAAATCTCTTAGAATTGAGCATATAAAATTCGTGAACTTAATTCCCGGGATGGTAACTGAACGTGATTTTATTATGCATAATTTGTTTTGATAGCGGCCGGAATATTTCTGGTGCCGTTAAATATTTTTACGAACAAGAAACTATCTAACACGCCACGCTCGCATCGCTTTTATGGTTTTCCCCCAAAAAAGTTTATTATAATGTTGGATATAAAATTTTGTAATCAAGTTGTGTAGATACAGGTTAGGAGGATTCCACATAAAAAAAATTGAAAGCATACGTATTAACAATATAAAATAGTCTAAATAATAAAATAGGCATTCATAGAGATATTACAAAGTTATATGATTGAATTTGTGTATTTATAAGATAGGTTAGATTTATTTGTATTATATTTCCTACGTATGGTTAGAGACGATTTTCTTCTTTGAGCTTGAAGACGATCAGGATACAAAGACTTTTAATAAAAGTCACAGCGGAGCGACCCGTAAGCTCCCTTATATTTTTTAGTAAAAGTTTCACCTAAAGTAAAAAGTAGCAATTCTTTTAAGTTATGTAAACTGTAAAGTTATGAATAATCAGTTGCAATTAAACCTTATCTGTAATAGAGAAGATAATCTTTTTTGTTTGTTGCAGTGCCAATGCGAGGATGAATATTGCGAGGAAGCGAAGCAAAGGATCGATATCTGTCGCTCACAGGTGTTGAAGGGCGCGGCAAACGCGACGTCTTCCTGCCGTCTGTCGCAGCTGATCTGTCTCGCCGACGCGCAGTGCTCCACCGCGCTCAGTTACTACCGCCAGCTCTGCCGCTCCATGTACCGCGGCAGGAAATGCTCCAACCGATGTCTTAACTCCATAGAAATACTGAAGAAGCAGGAGAAAGCGGCAGCTTTAACAGAATGCAGATGCGACGGTGACGAAGACTTCGATTGTCCGAGGATGCAGAACAATCTCGCCAGATTATGCTTTCACAAACATCAAAAGAACCACACTAAATCACATAAGAAAGCACCCCACGAAGAAACCAGCGCATCCGCATCTAGTTTTATACAGTCAACCTCTTTAGTGCTCATTTTCTTGTTCCATTCTTTTACGAATACGTGACCGATTCTAACAAGGTCTACCTCATTTTAGTTTATAAAAACAATCCATCAAAGTACAACGTATTTTGTAAAAATGTACAGATCAGTATTGTAAGTTAATTTATGCGTAGTTATTATTTTTAAGCGAGGACAACAAGGGCGTGTAAATGGATTTTTCGTGTGAGTCTGGGTTTCCGTTCTTTATCAAGTTATGTAGCGAGGTGGTTAATGAAAAAATAGTTAGTTCCTCGGTTTTAGGCGTTAGTAGTAAAGTAAGTAGAAATCAGACATATATATATATATATATAT
>DWLR01005933.1:0-10490 GCA_018246295.1 Papilio alexanor hazarajatica
GTGTCTGCCCCCTGTCAGCCATTGACGTGCCACCCCGCCGCCCCTCTATAACGCTGCCAGATAGCACATACATATATCAGTTTAGTAGAAAAATATATATTATAAATGGTATATGTCTTCAATATAGAAAGTTATAGATATAAAAATGTTATTTGTTAAAATATGTAACTGTATAGTGATATTTTTGAATCGATCCAAAATCTGTACAATTTCTTCGAATTCGATTCCATTGAGTGAATATCGTAAAATTTATAGAATATATCGTAAATTTAATACTATAAAATCACCCAATACGATCGATTCGATATACTATCTTATTATAATTAGGTCAGAATTCAAAGGTTGATTTAGCAACCCTGTTCCGCCCAAACAAGTCGAAGGGCGTTGGCGCCGGAGTAGGGGGTTCAGGGGTGCGCTTTTTCAATAGCTGCCCCCCGCACGCATTCAGAAGGTTTACCTCAACGAAACGCCCATCCAGATTTTTCCTCTTACATTGCTTTGACGCTTCCTCGGGGGACGTCTTATCTTGGATAGACAAACGGCTGTGAAAGTATTTACTCTGAATGCTACTTTTTTAACATCTTACAAAAGAATGTTCCAGGATTTTATTTAAACATTTATCAGGTCAAAATATGTCTTTAATTGACTACGTAATTTGTCAAATATATTTCATTTTATAAATGTGTTATCGTATTAAACGATTGCTATTATCACGTATGTAAATTGTAGTTAACTTTTTCTGTAGCTAAGAATGACTTAAAATGTGCAACAGAACGGAAATGAGGAAATGAATGTACACGTGTACATCATACATTAAAAAGATAGACTTGAATCGCATTACCTTTTCAATGTCCATAATGGACATTGAAAAGGTAATGCGATTCAAGTCTATTACCTTACTACCCTTCCGGTCATAGTTGCGTTACCAGTAGAAACAGTACAATAGTTTAAGTAGGCTGTGGCAGTGACAGAGTTTCAAATCTACAATTTTTACTTAATATAAACCGTCTGATAATTGACCATAAATCAGACTCGTCTTAAGTGATGATGGTTACAGCCCCGCATTGTCCACATTAGACAAGACGTACATTCATAAAGACAAGCCTACAAAACATATCATGACTTCAATACATGTCCTCAGATTTATCAGCGCATTAGCAGGTTTAATTACGATAATTTGTAGACAGTACGATATGTACAAATATAAATATGTGAGGCGGTGTCGAGCTTGAGTCGCGGCGGCGCAGAGTGGCGGCGTCTGGGGGTCGTCTGCGGCCCGGCCACGACCTACATCCAGCTCGGGGGCTCGTGACGCGCGCCGTCTGACACCCCTAAACCCCCTCGTAGACCCCCGTTCCAGGCCCGGCGCGCACCGCCGCGCCCGCGCCCCTCATTACGTAACTCAGACATGCTTCTGCAGATGGCTAAAGCCGCTGTGTTGTATGCTGCATTGTAAATAGAAGCAGGCGGTTAGCAACAGCAAATGTGTCTGTTGAACATTTTGTAGGCTCTTTTAAAGTAATTTTTATATTTCTTTTTACAGCAACGGTTTACAGGGCATTTCAGTACATTTGAAAAAATCAATTCAATTTGCTTGAGATAGTCGAGTTGTTCCATCAGTTCGTTCGAAATCCTAAACAAACGTATAAAATCCGTACGCATTGATCTCTAGTTACATTCGATGAATCGTGGCTTAGCGCTAGCGGCCGAGTGCACATCAGACGTCACATTCGTTCAAATAAGTAACAATGCTAAGTGACTTACGTTACCGTCTATGCCTCTAATTACACAATTACATTTTTCCTTGTATATTCTTAGGAAGAATTAGGAGAGCTTAATTTATATAAAAGAAGTGTAATCAATCACAAACCATTTCTACACACATTTGAAGTATAATAATTACACAATTGTTAAGTAGATTTTAATTTTAACTTCTATCAATTCCAGGTCGTGGAGACGGTGGTCTGCAAGCCGGAGCCGCCTGACTCTCCGCCGAAGAAGGCCCGGAACGAGGACTATGGCTACGCGCTGTACCTGGACCCCTACGCGCACCTGCACTACCGGCCGGCGCCCACGTTCAGGCCATGGGGGAAGGCGGAGCCTACGCTGCAGCATCCAGACCGAGTCGTCAGGCTGGCCGACTGCACCCGTTTCGAGCGCGACTTCCAGCCCAACGTCGCTCTAAAGCCCTTGACTCCTCCTGTCGATGACGTCACTTCATCTACCTCCCCGCCACCGCACACCGACTCCGAGATTACGGCGAGGCTGCTGGACGTGGAGGCGAGGCTAGCGCAGCGCGTGCGGAGGCTAGAGGAGAGGGAAGAGGAGTTGGCGCGGCGGGAGGCCAGGCTAGAGGAGAGGGAGAGGGAGCTCGACAGACGAGAGCGCGCCGCGGAGGAGACGGAGGAGAAGAACGCGCAGAGAGGAGAGTCGGAGGCGCCGTCGCCAAGGGATGCGCGGGAATCGCCGGCGTGTTGACCCGCGCGTGTCATTACGCGCGTCGCGGCCGTGACGCGACGCGTGACGGACGCTCAGTGACGTCGAACGTGACGACGCAGTACAAAACTTTGAGGTGCTGAATTTGTAAAATTATAAGAGAAATATAATTTCGTTCGGAAGAGCCATGTGTATGAAACGCCTAAAATGTTATGATTTTTTTTTTGTCCAATCCGTGGCATATTTATTGATGCTAACTGTTGTAAAACGATTTCTACTGTATAATGCGAACTGTGCGCTGGAGCGACGTGCGACGCAGCCTCCGCGTCGCCGAAGCGCAACGGTTCACTATTGTACTGAGTACACGACGAATACCGTGGTACGGGGACAGACGAAAAATAGTTGTATATAAGTTCATATCAAGTACAGTTTTGTGAGATCACTTGTTATTTTCTACGTAATTGCCAGTTACTTTCTTTGTAGTATCTTTGATGTGTGCCATTCTGAAGGTACAGCCGTTGCCTTTCCGTGTAACATCACTCTGTGCTTTTTTAATCAATAATCAATAAAATACTCAAGGTTAATAATATAGCGAAATAGTCGATAAAGTTTAAAACAGTAAGCATAATTTATACAGGGTTATTATTAAGTTTTTTTTCACAACCAATGTATTATTCAGGTTCTTTTTACCCTATTTTTATACTTGTCATTGTTATAGTACTAAATACTACACACACATGCATTGCAATTACCATTTATATTTATTTTACTCGTCATTCTACGTACGTAAAATATTATAAAAATACTGATAAACATATCAGATATTTTGTATAAATTACATAAGTACTAACAAGCCAGAAGTTTTGCAATTTAGTAATGCTTTTACAAATAACTCTGTATAAACCTCAGCCAAACCAAATACTATAATATATAAAATACATGACATTACTTGCATAATTTCCGTACAAGAACCGCACGCCTCAGTTTTTTTTTTTTGTATAGAATAGTTTCGTATCATCACTTTTATTCTGCCACATCTTAACTTGTTTTCCAAATAATATTTAAAAACGATAAAACGGAATTTCACAAAAATTCTCTATGAGAATACTTTACACGTAAAAAAAGTTTTGTTTTGTGTATTTTCTCCGCCTTGAAAGGCCGCCACAGAAAGATCATGTCAATTTTTAGACGGGGATAGCTGCAATATGAAAGCTTATAATTTGACATTTGGCCTGTCTGTCAAAACATAGGACTTTAGTGCACCTATCTATGTTGCTGTCAAATTCTGTTGTATTTTTTCAACGTTAACTTTTCCTAACTGGTGACTTAAGTTTTCAATGATACTTAAAATTCTACTTCGACAGTTATCTATAAAAGGGATTCGAACCCAAATTTCTACCTCATTGTATATAAAATTTTAAATTATTCGGCTAAAATAAGTGAAAAAAAATTCTCACTTAAGATTAACAGGTTGATTAACTTTCAGATTTTTGGAGCAATAATATAAAAAAATTAAGTTACGTATCTCAACACTGCCTGGAATAAATCTAAGTGTCGGTTTTTCTGTCTTTTTGTAAATATTTTAATGTATTAAAAATGTAAATTTATCATCGATTGGTTGTAGAAACAATCGTCTCTATTTGACTATAAAATGTTCACACGTATATCATTGCAACTTTAAATGGAATATTTATAATTCATACGTTTTTAAGTATTTTTGTACCTCTGTAATATAAACCATGTGGCATAATCTGTATACCGTAGCCTTTGCCAGTACTAGTGCATTTTTTAATTTGTCTTTGCCACTGAGCAAACTTTTTTTACGTTTTATCTTGGTGTTACCATTGACACTATTTTATTCAGTTGCACATGGCAACTTTTTTTACCTAGGATATATTATTACTGTTAGTATTTTTGAATAGATTAAATACGTGCCAACTTTAAGGGCACTTTGAATTAATTTAATTGTATATAACCGAGTTGTAATTAAGATTTTTGAATTCAATTGTGCCCTAATTATTAGGGCGATCCGAAATATTTTCGTCGCATTTTAGAACGACTTATCAATTTGATTTTATCTTATTCAATGGATTTCTTTCTCCTTAAATGGTTATTTCTATTTGAGGTCATTTCTTCGACTAATTGCATAATCATTTAGACTTGGTACTGAAAATCGTCTGTATTCTTCCCGACAGCCTTCATACAAAAATGACTTGTGCCTGGCAAAAAAGATATTGAAGGCATTGAAAATTTTGTGAAATTCGATTTCACTTTTTAAAGTTATTATATGTTTTGGCAAAGCTCAAACATGTATTTGAATCGAAATTAATGTTTTTTTTTAAATATTTTATTCCTCACAAAGAGTGCTATGTTTCATTGTAGATATTTGTTACTGAGATAATTCGTTCAGTTCTAGGTTAGATCTTATCTCTAGTCAAGAGACGTTTTGAGAAAAAAAATTAAATTACCATTTTACATTTTAAATATTTTATAAAAAGTAGGCACCACAGGCGAGTGTAATAAGAATAACTTATTTTAAACAATAAAATTAGTTTGTAATGAAAACGGACTGCATGTCATTTGTTTTAGGGTACTAAGTTATATATGTATGTGAAACTTTTCTGTCTGTACCTCTCTTGTTGGACACGTATTTTGGTGCTATGATATTTTTGGCTTGGCTAATTTAGTATTTAATTGTACATATATAATATCGTATAGTATTTATTGGCAATTAATTACTTTGGTTCGTTTGATTTTTTTTAATAAATGAAATTTTAAAATAAAATTCAATTAAAAATATGGTTTTGTCTAAAATTAAATGGCTAAGCCATTTTCACGTATAGATTATAGATACAACTCATTTTAGATGCATGTATAATCTGTAATTGAAAATAATTTAAAAAATAAACTTTTTAAAAGTGGCCTGATGTTATAAGGCTTGTAAATTAAAGGAGTTGTGTCTACTGTATTAGGCTGTTAACTAATGTTACGCTTTAATTATTACCGTAGGTTGTAATATTGTATCGATGGAAAAGTTTCAAGGGTTGTCTCACTGTCTTGTTTTGAAAAAAAAAAATGGTGCTAACAAACCACGAACACTATTGAATATGATTAATTTTAGAATATCCGGATGTTTATGTATGATGAAATCAATTCGCGGTAACTTGTAAAATTGTCTATTCCTTTCGTAAGACGTCATTTTGACATAAATCTGACATTTGATGGTCGTTTTAAACGTTTGTTATTACTTGTGTTTTTAACTGTATATTGATCGAGATTAAATCTCAAACAATTAATCGTGTTGTGAAATGATTACATTCATACATTAATAGCCTTATTTTAAATCGTTTTGGATTATTATCTATTAGGGTCTTTCGATCTAAATTGTATATAGATCAACTCAAGTTGGCGCGCAACTTCTCGAAAACATTCTTAGGTTACAAAAAACTACAACAAAGACATGACAGTAATAAGAAATATATTAAAAAATATATCTTTAATTTGCCATCATTCCTTCATTTTTCGATCACCTTTGTCCGTTTGTCGTCGCCAATTCGATAGTAAACAGCAGAACAAACAATTTAAAGTATTTTACAAACGTATTACGATCCCGTGTAATGTATTACTATAGTGTACATCAATTTACAAATTTTATTCATGTAAGACAGTGAGATCCTTATTTGTAAATATAATTTTAGATTATGATATAGAATGAGCGAATGCCAGGCTGTTGTAAACCCTTTAAAATGTAGATAAAAACGCGTTTGAACCTTCGATCCATCTCACACAACCGCAACAAATGTGGCAGTATATTTTTAAATGGCAATACTTCTTAATTGTTATAAATGTTGCCATTTGAAAAGTTATATTTTGCTCGAGAGAGATGTAATGAAGTACTTAAAAGAGTATTAATAAATTTCGATGGCCTTTTCAAAAGATGACCTTTTTATTCACACGGATGGCGAGTTCGAAGCGTGTACGGTGATTTGCCAGGGTGTATTGACATACTCCTGTGATCTCAATGTATGTTTGTTTCATTAAAATATGTAATATTACAATATAAACGTTATCATGTATAGCAGTCGCAAAATTTAATATATAACCTAAAAAAGTTTTCATTTTTTGTACTATGCCATGCCACCTTTCGGTTCTTAAACGGTTTAGAAAACAATTCGACAAACAAGTCTTAAATATGTTTTTAAACACTATAAGAATTAATAAAACATGTAAAATAATGCGTTCTTGCATTTTTTTTCCTCTTTCAAATTAATTTTAACTTTTGGAAAACGTGAATACAGATGTTGTAAATTATTTTATCTATATGATCAATCAATTCTTGCCAAATTAAACAATTTTTTTTTTAAGTTACGTATTTGTTATTTGGAATCTTGCCCAATTCGTGAACGAATCATACAAGTACTGCAAAAAATCGTATATTTTTCATTCATTTCATAAATTCATATAATTAAAAAAAAGTCTTAAACGCGCAATAATTATTTATTACGATTATTTTGTCCTAATGAATTAGACAATTGTTTACCTATTTTTAGGTATAAATTTTGTTACATTAAACATTTAGCTTTGGTTCATTTGAATAAACTATAAAATAATAGCCTATGTCGAATACTATACTCTTTTTCATATGCAAGCGCGAATGACATCTTAATATATATATTTTTTTAAATTAATAAACCATAAAAAAAATCTCACAATAAAAGAGATAAATTATATATTATTTTATACTTTGCTGTTTTTTTTTGCAATACGAAAACGAATTATTTTTTTTATAAAAATTGGTTATGGACATCGAAAATAAAAAATAGCGTGCAATATTTTTTTTAATATTTTTATATCGTATACAGAGCCTTTTTTTTAAACACAAAATACACTCATCACAAAACGAATGTAAGAAAAAGTGAATAACATTTCATAAATTCGTTTAAACTATAAAATGATTAAAGAAATATTAATTTATACATAAGTATAGATTATAAAAGGTACAATTTACATTTCGAATGAAATTTTACATAATGCCGAAGGTGGTTTGTATTTCGTTGAGTTTTTTTTTTAAATCTGTATTTGCCCAATTTTTGCGACTGTTTGTTACCTGTGGTGTTGAGCCACCAGTGAAACGCCTTGATTATGAATTGTGTGTGTTTATATCAGAAAAAAAATTGCGTTCAAACAAACTCTAATCCAACGAAACATTCCTTTTTATATGTTTTTTTGGATTGCATCGGTTCGATATTATCTTTTTATTTAAATCCAATATTAAATACAACAGATGTTTGCATATTTTAAAGTACCTGATAGATTAGAGGGCTAATATATATATATATATATATATATATGTATGTATGTATGTATGTATATGTATAATAATGTTCTGTTATGCACACACATGTTCGTAACTTGTGGTTTCGAAGTGTGTTTTTACTTGAAAATAAAAGCTTGATAAGTACCTTGTGGAGCAATAAAACAAAATGATTTCCATAGAAATGTTTCATTTTACCCGACATCCACTACTGTTTGTGGACATGTTGGAGTGACCTATGCTAGAGCTGTATGTCCAGCGGACTGATGCAGAATGACTACAACTGTTAGACAAGTCTTAGATAAGGTTTTTAACCAAAAGATTATATAAACACAAATTGTTTTCCGGTCTTTTTTGTAGTATGTCCACTCAGTGTACCATTTTTGACACAGCCCAGTGTAAAATGTACACCGGTTACAAACTAGCAGAGTAACGATATTAAAATATTTGATAAAGTTATTCTATATGGCAAATATCATGAACGAAGTAATTAAGTTAGGGAACGAATATATTAGAATAGAATATAGAACGAATGTAAGAGGACTTGCAAGTAGCGCTAGTGGTACATAAATTACGGAGCAAAAGTTTAGTAAGTTATGAGGCGAAAAGAATGCATTTAACAAGAAAAGTTAGATATTAATGTGGCTATGTTGGTACTAAGACAAGATTGAAAGATGACATGAGCGAGTAAGGAGCTGAGATAGTGACCGGAAGGATGATGCGCGGAAGAAAGAAACGTGTTGTGCCCACCCCACTTAACCCTTTTGCCGACAACGACGCCTACAGTCGTAAAAAAAGTGTCCAGACCGCCAATGACGCCTTTAGATGACACCAATTTAGACCCTCCATCTTCCCTGCCCTTTACCCACTCGCGTAGGGTCGGCACAGTATGTACTACTCTTCCATATATCCTGGACTCTACTGTAGTCCATACTGCCACTGGTTTTGGCTATAGTTTTATGGCCGGCCGCCTGCCGGACGCCAACCCTCCTTGGGAATATTATATAATTATATAAGGTATTTAATATAACATTATAAAATACACTACATTTGAATTGAATTGATTGCATTGATTCAGCCAGAAGTTGGGGGTTCTGCTGCAGCCTGCGCTCGAAGTCCAAGTGTTAATGTTACATATTGATATGTTTCAACAGCTCAGAAGATGTAAGCAGCCCAACATTAGATTCGGATTCAATGGTTATTCCAATCTGTGCATATCCAAACAATATTAAAAAAATAACACACACAGTTAAACACACAAATTCACAAAGTCTTCTACACAGTTGTATGCAGCCTCTGTGAACTTCGACCGGCTCTAACTAAAACAAAAAAATAGATTTAACCAATTTAGACCCGTATTCACAGGAAATAAAGTCAGTGATTATTTTAACAGTTTTTTAAATATCATCCCCATACTTCATTAAATTAAAGCAAAAGCTTGTTCTTTGGCGTATAATCTTAAAATTTAATTTTTTCGAGGACCATCTGTAAACTCGTAAAAATATAGGCCCCACCAGACGCCATAGTCGTCTTAAAGCGTCACTAGTGATGAGGTTAAAGTCGATATTCATTTCCTAAGCTACGTGATGCTAACTGTAATTAAATGACTGCAATCAATACAAATGCTAAAAATTCGTTATTATTCTGAACAATTTGCAAAATTAAAACAATTTAATCAAAAGTAAATGATGTATGTGCAATGTAAAATGAAAAGAAATTTATTCGTTGTCATTTTAGTTGTGCTTTTGATTTTAAGTTGTAGTGGTTGTCAAGTAAAAGTGGTTATAAAGTATGGCTTGACTTGAAGATTCGCAGACGTTGTCTCCACGCGAAGAAGACGAGGAATGTATAGAAGATTTTCAACAATTATCTCCAAGTTTACTGTCCAATTTACCGAAAATAAGAAAAATTTAAGAAATTTTTTTTTAAGAAATATTTAAAGTAAAACTGCGGAAAAGGCTGTTTGTTCAGTGTGAAGAATGTTTAATCAAATACAGAAGAATTTCCGAAAATCAATTCGAGGTATACGTTGACAGGCTCCCGCCGCCGCGATTCTTCTGTGAACGGCCTCTAGACGTCAGAAATGAATATTTCGCTAGTTTAGTGGCATTTGAATTAGAAAAGTTTAAGCCGGAAGAAAGGACGTTAGTGTATGCTAAAGTCATAAACACAATACGAAGCTGTCGTGGAGAACAAGAACTTTAAATGGGATAAACAATAAAAATACGTTTTGCAAATTACTTTTATTACTAGAGTAACTTTTTTTAGGCTTCTAGAAAAACAACCCTAAAATAATAAAATTTTCTTTGGAGTAGTCCGCCATCGTCGCTTTTAAGCAACAGTAGAGATGTGCTATGAACAATAATTTTGTAATTTTAGTTTTTTTTATGTAAGAAGGTGGCAAACGAGCAAGTGGTCACCCAAGTGACCTACCCATAGGCAGACGTCTACGGGTTGGTAACAAGCATTTGCGAGATGCAGATGCGTTGCCTACCTTTAATAGATAGTGGAAGAGGTAGACAGAAAAATGGACATTTCCTCCTCTTATCCATCCCTTTCCCCGTCAAATCCTCTTTCCCTTCTCAACCCTTCCTTATTAGAAAAGGGTGGGAAGGGGATGACGACTAAAATTGGGCTTCCGGCACCTCACTCATCAGATGAAAGCAGAATAATTCTACTTCACGCCTGTCTTCTGTGAGGTCGTGGTATTTCACCGGTCGAGCGGGCCATTCGTGCAACA
>DWLR01005934.1:0-10489 GCA_018246295.1 Papilio alexanor hazarajatica
ACCAAACACATATGTACACACATACAAACCAAACACATATGTACACACATACAAACCAAACACATATGTACACACATACAAACCAAACACATATGTACACACATTCAAACCAAACACATATGTACACACATTCAAACCAAACACATATGTACACACATACAAACCAAACACATATGTACACACATACAACATTCCTTTTATTTGTTAACTTTAATTACAATGTATAATGTATGTTCCATATGGTGTATAGCGCTCCTAGAACTCGTTAAACTCCCGTTAACATCTTAGGGAAAGGGGGAAACTGAAAACCAGCTCGACACGGGATCTTGAGTCACACCCTTTTGCCATAACTTTGATAATGATATTGATTTTTCTTTTGTATTTTCTTTTCTGGCAATGAAATGATTACTTCATCCATTCATCCATCTCAGCCTATGATCGCCCACTGCTGGACATAGGCCTCCAGCCAGTGTTTGCATTATTGGGGGAAAATGTGCCATAATCACCACGCTCGGCAAGCGGGTTGGCGATCGCAGTATGTTCCACCGTACTAGGAAAACGCTGCTGCCCTTCCTCCGGTGGTCTTAACATCGACACAAGGACAAACAGATATATTCATGCACACAAATGTTTGTCCTGGGTGGGAATCCAACCCACGACCTGTTAATAAATGGTTATTTATATTTATTTATTAATGCAATGTCGCAATGCCGGCAATGTTGCCGGCCACTGTGTTGCAGCCACGTATTGCAGAAAACTATTGCCCGCTTAGAATCACCTTACTATATGAAAGTTTGAAATTATTTTATTTAATTAATTATAAGTAATTAATGACTTAAATAATTTTTTTTCCTTAAAAACTAAGAATTTTTAAATTTTAATATGTTAATAGTAAAGTAAATAGTCATTTTCTATCACTAAAATTTATGTTGAATGTGCACAAAGTTCTGCTGACAGAGTTTATCCAATGGAATTTTCTCAAGTGAAACCAGTGGTTTAAAAGTAGCTACAATAACTTTATTCAACAAAGGCGCGGCTTGACCGGGGGCTTTGGTTATTACGGTGGTAACAGTGGTCGCTTATGTGGACTGGTTTTTTGTCCCCACCATGAAAGCAAATGCTTGTACATATAATTAGCTAGATTAATACCATTTCAATTAGTTTAAAATTTTCCCTTTTAAATGTTTAACATTATATTATGGTCACGGTACCTTTTTATACGAAATGATATGATACAAACATAGGGTGATCCTCATGAAAGTACAGACGTACTACGTACAGACTTTCATTAGGTATGATTCAAAATTTCTAGCAAAAAATCCCAAAAAATTCATATATGCAATATATATATAGTATATATGAATTTTTTGGGTAAAAGGCATAGAGAATGCCGACTAAACAAATTAGGTTAGAATCTATTAGCGTCTGAGCTAATATTTATACGCATTTGTAAATATTACTTACTTTAGCGCCGATTTGATTTCCGCATTGTCCAGCCTGGATATGGACGATTTCCCTCATTTTGATACTTTAACTAAAAATTTTGTACCTAAAAATTAAGTTCGGTATAGTAATTTTACCTTCCTAAATAATCATAAAAAAATATTAAAGTATAAAAAAATATTCAAAATACGTTCATTCTACACGAAATTTTAGTCAATAATGAAATGACAATATTCTTTTGTTGGCCGTGGAGAAAAAGATATTCGAATTTTAATTTTTATTCAAAATATTTATTACCGGTCAGTAATTAATATGAGTTAGATGTAGTAGCATACACGACCTCTTTCGTTAAGATGAAACCCATTTTAAACTCTTTTTTTTGCATATCGATGGCTTGGCCTGTCTTGCTATGATTACTGGCTTTGTTACTCGTATGTTCATGTGAAAATATACATATGCTACATAGCAACACAAGCTGCGACCGAGTGTATTTACATATATTAAGCTGTAAGGCTCGTTATTTTGTCTGCAGCCGAGATGGAGTCTTTTTTTGGTTGTCCCTATTGGCTTGAATTTAGATTAGAATGGGATAGTAATAGATCCTGTGTACTTCCTCCTTAAGGGCCGGCAACGCATCTGCAGTTTCTCTGGTGTTGCGGATGTCCATGGGCGTCGGTTCACTTAATGTTAGGCGACCCGCTGCCCGTTTGCCTTCCTCATTCTATAAAAAAAATCCTGAGTGCTAATTTCTAACAAAAATACCATTAAAACATAATGGTAGACTGTTATCGCTTTATTCATTCCTACTGATATCATAAAGATTCGATTGTTTGTACTTTATTTGTACTAGATTAAATGAAACATTACCGAACAAATTTTTTCATCTATTTATATACACGTGCGGGGTCGCGTTATTTTTTATTTGCATAATTTGCGGACTCCATTTCTGGTCCAAAGAAGCGATTGTTTAAAAATCTTTGAACGCAGGTTATAATCTTTTTATAATTAAGATGAAACCTTCTTTCAGTAACCTTATTTACATTGCTTAAAGTGCTTTGTCCTGATGTGGCATCGCCATGAGACGCTCTGTATAAATAAACACACAACAAAATACATCTTGGAATTTTGTGACGACGTGATTGACATGACGATGGGCTGGTGCGCATCGAATTCTATCAGTTTCATAAGTGCTTTGTAACTATTCTATCATCATTACTATTAGCTATAAGACTATTCAAGGGAACGCTTATTTATTATATATTAAATCGTAATGACGTAGTTCAAAAATAATTAAAAATTAATGCATTTTCGAGATCATCCTCTTGATCGGAAATTGTTTCTTTATTTTTTACTGATTGTGAACAACAATATCATTTTTCTTTTTAACACAAAGGCCGGCTATCAAAAAAAAAACTTGAAGAAATTCTAGAACGATTCTATCCTTGAATTTTAAATTTCATATTTAGCGAAAAATATTTTAGAAGTTCATTCGTCTGAAATCCGTCGTAAGATGCGTATGGTGTGAAGTTGTGCTTAATTTTTTATATAAATTTTTTTATTAGTCTTAAGTTAATGTTAAGCATCAACGAGATAAATTTATTTTGATCGACTTTCAAAAAAATTGACAAGTATTTGATAATAAAACCGAGCAAATTATCAAGATGAGGGAAATTATCAATCTTCAAACTGGCGCTTGTGGGAATCAGATTGGAGGAAAGGTAAGAGGTTCTGCTAAACGATTTTAATTTTGAAATTACTTTAAGCAAAGTGACACGTGTGGTATTTTTTTCGATGCTGCCTTATTGATTATACTGAGTTATAATAGTCTATAATAAATGATGAAATCGATTAGGAAATGTAGCTTGTATGTAAGTAAGCAATCGTTTTTCGACATTTTTATGGTAATTTTTGTATTCTAAATAAGAAATTCCCTGCCTCCTACAGCCGCGTTGTAGAATGATGTCCTCAGCGGTATTTCCAAACCAATACGGCTTAAGGTCCTTTAAGAAAAGAGCATACTACTTCTTAAAAGGCCGGCAACGCATCTGCGGTTCCTCTGGTGTTGCAGATGTTCACGGGCGGCGGGATCGCTCACTTGAATGAATCGTTGCTCGTTTGCCCCCTTAACACCACAAAAGCTTTTTGAAAACTCTACTGGGGTACACAAATTACTTTCTGTTAGTCAAATTAGCCTATTGCCATACTTCAAGCATAACTTCATAACTACAGCAAGTAAACATTACTTTTTGAACAAAACAATGTAATTGCCTAAGAATGAAATCGAACCCATGACTACTGATTTTTTCATCGTTTTTGGTGCCACTAAACAATAAATTCACCTCTACTTACGCAAAATATAAGAATTGTGTTTGAATTCATACTATAATTTCAAAGTAGGGTATGATGTACGATTGGTATGATTGGGCATCTTAGTTTTTTTTTTCATTCATAAGAGTTAATGCTGATTTTGCTTTTAGTTCTGGGAGGTAATCTCCGATGAGCACGGCATCGACCCGTGCGGCTGCTACCACGGCGACTCCGACCTGCAGCTGGAGCGCATCAATGTGTACTACAACGAGGCGTCGGGTGGCAAGTACGTGCCGCGCACCGTGCTCATCGACCTGAAGCCCGCCACCATGGACGCCGTGCGCTCCGGCCCCTTCGGCTGCCTGTACCGGCCCGACAACTTTGTGTACGGCCAGAACGGTGCCGCCAACAACTGGGCGCGCGGCTTCTACACCGAGGGCGTCGAAATCCTTGAGTCCGCATTGGACGTGATTCGGCGCGAGGCGGAGAGCTGCGATTGCCTGCAAGGCTTCCAACTGCAGCACTCGCTAGGTGGCGGCACTGGCTCTGGTCTTGGCACACTGCTCGTTAACAGGATTCGCGAGGAGTACCCTGACCGGATCATCTTAACCTTCTCAGTGTTCCCCAGCGCCAGGGTGTCAGACTGCGTCGTGGAGCCCTACAACACGACGCTGGCGGTGAACCAGCTGGTCGAGAACACCGACCACACGTTCTGTTTGGACAACGAGGCGCTGTACGACATCTGCTTTAGAACGTTGAAACTGACCACCCCGACGTACGGCGATCTAAATCATTTGATCTGTGCGACGATGTCCGGAATCACGACCTGTCTACGTTTCCCCGGGCAATTGAATGCGGATCTACGTAAGCTGGCCGTGAACATGGTCCCCTTCCCGCGCCTTCATTTCTACACGCCCGGGTTTGCGCCGCTCACGTCTAGAGGTGCGCAGCAGTACAGAGCTCTCACAGTCCCCGAGTTGACGTTACAAATGTTCGACGCGAAAAACATGATGGTGGCCTGCGATCCTCGACACGGGAGATACCTGACCGTGGCGACTATATTCAGAGGCAGAATGTCCATGAAAGAAGTAGACGAGCAGTTGGTTAATATTCAAAATAAAAATAGCACGTACTTCGTGGAATGGATTCCGAATAACGTGAAGATTGCAGTGTGCGATATTCCACCCCGAGGGTTGAAGATGGCGTCGACGTTCATAGGGAACACGACTGCGATCCAAAGTATATTCAAGAGGGTGGGGGAACAGTTTGTGGCGATGTTCAGGCGGAAAGCGTTCCTGCATTGGTACACGGGCGAGGGTATGGACGAGATGGAGTTCACGGAAGCAGAGAGCAACATGAACGACCTGATCTCTGAGTATCAACAGTACCAGGACGCGACGGCGGATGACGAAGGGGAGTTTGATGAGGAAGCGGAGGGCGAAGGAATGGAGGAAGAGTGAAGTTTTGGTATCTGCATTTGTGTACGTCCTTTGTTTGTATAATAAATATATCTCTATAGCTTGTTTTTTATTCTTGAATATTAATCTTTGTTCCGAGATGGCTGTAAAATAGTCCGTAAGTCTTAAACCTATTAACATAATTTTTTTTTTTAGAAAAAGGGATGTTTGAAGCTTATAAAATCGAAGAGCTTATGAAATTTTAAGTTTTGGCATCTTTGCTGATCTGATTCCCTTCAACCATCAAAATTCTCATCGCTCGCAATTTGATCTAGATTTGAATACGTTTCAGTACATACGTACGCTGTTAAGCAATTAAGGGGCTTAAAGAATTCGATTGTATTTGTTTCACTAATATTTATGAAACGTTTAGTAAATCTTATCACATAAATAAATAAAAAATGATACTAAATATTGCGCCATCTTTTGTATAAAACCTTTCACAGCTAGCACTGCGAAAAACTTTTCAGGAACTCGCATGTCAACAGTTCCAATATATGTAACTAGATGTCGCCGCGCAACATCAGGCTTGTTTTGTTTTCAGCTTCTGTATTGTCAGAGTGGTCATGGCGCTCGCTTGAAATGTCAGTGAGGTAGCGACTCGTTATAAAATAAAGAAATATTAGCTCGTTCTGTATGATGTAGCCGTGTTTAATGAGTGCCGAGTGTGTGGCGAGCGAGCGGCCGCGGAGTGATGGCGGCGGCCAAGCAGAATGCAGCCGACGGACGGAAGAGAACTGGCTGCTTGGAGGACAGCACCGACAGTGACAACGACACCGAGAGGAAGGCGCTGCTTCGCCGCATATCGACCAGCAAGTGTGTCGGCAGACTGGTGAGTACGCCCACCGATTACTACTCATTTATATTTCTTTGTCAAAATTGCCTCGAAATGGGTGTGACGCGTACATGGTGCGGGGCGCGGGGCGTGCGCCATGTGCCCGGCTGTATTAACTAGATGAACAATATTTTTGAGGCAATTTTTTTTTTACTCACGGTCATTATAAACCGAAGTAACGAGGTGTGGACGGTGACCTATTTAAGTGTAAATAAAAGCTAAGAGCAATTCGAGCGTGCGGTGTCCACGATTTGCGCGGGATTAACCAGTCGTGATTGACCGACAGATTGCATGGTAGCTTTTATTTGTTTTGATTTTGATGTAAACAATTACACGTAACTAGACTTTTCTGTTATTCTTTACTAAATGAAATAATACAATATTTATTTAGGAGAGTTTCGCTTCATGTGTTGAAATGAAACTAATAAATAAAACAAATTTAAGTAACTTAACGCTAATATGATTTCTGGGTAAGAACTTATGCCAACTGAATAAGAAATATAATTAGGAATCGGTTCGCGTGGACGTGTTTGTTTACACAGTTGATAGGAATCGAGCAGATTTGGCAGATTGAATAATAGATCGTGGTTACATCCGTACATTGAGAACATCTTATCAAAGTATCTACACTATTTTGTATTTATGTCATTAAAGATTAGCCAACGAAACGTTATAGAGACGCTAAAAGAAAGATATTGGGAATAAATTTTGGTGAGAATGGAATTGAAATTGCTTCGTTCGAGATATATGGTTGTTAAAGCAATATTGAATAAAATTGACATTCTTTCTTAATCTGAATAAAAACTGAAGTTTAACTTGGACAAGTGATGGCAGTGATTATACCCCATAAAAGGAAAATTTCGAGTTTTATTCCAAGCTTTTGTAAATTTAGTCATTGTTGGCAGATTGGCAGGGATGTTAATAAAAACAAAAAATAAACAAAGCGCGCAATCAAATTCTTCGGCATATGTCGAATGTGCAACAATAATGGTGATCAAATTACATTTTTGTAACAAAGGAAAACAACATTTATTTACCAATACTATTTTATTAAATTGCAAAATTTATTGAAAAAAAATTACATATGCAATTTTTATTTGAATGCGTGATGCCAATAAAGTGACGTTAAAGAACTATATAGACCTAAAGAAGACTATGATAGTGTCGTTGTATAAATTTAAAAGCTATGTCATATCTATAGCGTTATCCCATTCGAGATGTTCCAAATGGTCTCAGATACTTGTCGCAATCTGGTCACAAAATACTTGGAATGGCAATTATACTGCATTTGGCTTTTTTCCAGTTTCATTTTGATGTAAAATCTAAATATTTGAACCTTTGAACTTTGTTCCCCTTCGCGCCCGGCCCCTTTCCCCCAATTCTTCTCAACATGATTCGGAAAATGCATTGTTGAAAGTATGCTCGAGAGACGGCCGCCTTTTGATTCTAAACTATGCAGACCCAACGACAAGAGTACCTACAGAATACTTTCTTAATTAGAACATTTACAAGAACAGGTTTTCCACGATGAAACTTTATTTGAAGAAAATACACAGCAATTACCCTTTATTTAACAATCCTCCTCAAGACATGAAGATTCTCTTAAATCATTTAGGTTAGCTCGTTAACTCAAAAAAAAAAATTGTCTTGAACGCAAAAAAAGCAACTCAGTCTGTTCAATGGGCAACTTTCGTCTTAATAAAATGACAAAAGTTTCACACGACTAAATTGTATCTACCTATACGTATGTTACATTAGAGTAATTTGAGTATCAGAATATTTTATGTGTATAAGTTACGACGATCGAGTATAGAATAGCTTATAATGTTATCCATCTTCGCCTTCCGAGCAATCTTTACATATTTATCCTTTACCGAGAATGTTTCACATACAAACGGCACTGAAGTGTCGTTAGGAATTTTCCAATGCTTAACATAAAAGATGAAACAACGAACACATTTGCGTCCATGCGTATGTATGTACGTTCGTTACACAAGAAAATTTGGAAGCAATGAACATGGAAAAAGAAAGAAAGAAAATCTACACAAAGTTACGGAACTGTATCCGACTGGTGACATATGTATTTAAATTTTGTAAAAAAACGAAAATCTCTGAATAAAATAAAATATTATCCATATTTATAGAATCCATATCCGACTACAAAAATACTTATGTGTTCGCATTTTTATCATTAGCTACTATCAAAGATTATTGAATTGAAAGAAAGAAAAAAACATTAACAAAAGAAAGAAAGAAAAAGAAAATAAACGTACGATGAATCTATCTATACACAGTATAAAACAAAGTTACTTTTCAAGGTTCTGTTTTCCGCTAACTTTTAAATCAACCAATGGATTAAAAACCGGTTTTCACCATCATTCAGATAATTTATTCTGGAATGTTTACATGTATTTTAATATTAAATTATTTTTTAGTATACATTAATAAACGCTCTGTTCCTTTTTCTGATCCTTTCAATGTAGCGCAAAAATTTGATTGAGTGTCCCTCAACGAGAAACAATATTTTCGACATTATCTTCGATTCTTCTATATATTCGACAAGAGAGTGGGAGATGAATAAATGTCGTATTCATATAGTGCTCTAATGCCCAAGTTTTGTCGTTTCGATTGAGATAGGAATCATTGATTAATTGTACGATGTACTTTAGAAAATATACATCACCATAGCAAAAGAGTTGATGTTTAATTACGTTTCCATCCATCCATATCAGCCTATGATCGTCCACTTTAGCAGTGGACATAGGCCTCCCCCATTGATCGCATCATTGGAGGCAATGTGCCATAATCGCCACGCTTGGCAGGCGGGTTGGCGGTCGCAGTATGTTCCACCTTACTAAGAAAAGGACGCTGCTGCTCGTCCTCCAGCCGTCTTTATGTCTAAACACGGGTCAAACAGTTTATGCACACAAATGTTGCGGAGTGAAAGACAAGCATCTTATGCAACACCTTTATATATTTTTATTTTATCAGTATCAAACATTTTCAGGTATTTTAAAAGTTGCACCAATGAAATGTATTACTTTTAATTATTCGCAATTAATTAAAATAAAAAATATATTAGAGTCTATTATTGTATGTGTTTCGTGTGATTTTTTTTCGTTTCCTTGTCGCCTCCATCCGTAAAATAATATATTAATATAATACAGCACATCAAACATTATAGATAACAGTAATAACATCGTTTATTCTAGTTTATAAGCACTTATAACACCTATAGCATTGGAATTAGATCGATACAGTACTTCGCGCGGTGACTGAGGGACACCGGAGTTCCAATTACTGCCAAAGAGGATCTAAACCGAAATCCTCGTTCCATACCACGGTCATACAGGCGATTCAATTAACGGCTAAGCTGCTCACCGTTTCATATTTTCTAGGTTAAGTTTAATGCCACGTTAAAATATGTTTTTTCAGTTAGATTGAATTTTCAATGCTTAGCAAAACATTTCGCCTTCCGAAACTCTCTAATTTTTGCGATGTATATTTTAAAAAGTCCAATTTCCCAACATATTATGATGTAATTTTTTTCTAATTACATGCCAAACAGTTGTATTTGTATTGTTCGTTAAATAATAGGCCTTCAATAAAAGAGCGTACTTTATTCTTAAAGATCGGTAACGTATCTGCAGTTACTCATGTTCCGGATGTCCATTATTCTAAAAAAAATAGGCTCTTATGGTGACTTCTTCTGTAACCCTAATTCATCCTTAGTATATTAAGAACCTTGACAAATCCCTCTACAATCTTCAATCGATTACTTCGAAGAATGACTCTATTCCGTAGTTCATTGGCAAAACATGGACGATGAGTTAATCTAATAATACCAGCACTCAGTCTTTCCGTCTGAAGTCATGGCATATCAACATTATTTCATATGAAAAGGAAAATTTTAAAATTATTATTTTCTACTCCATGCATGCCGTTGTGCCTCTAGCTCATCTGTCAACTGCGTCTAGATTTGAAAACTTAATGTATTAATTATAGCTTTGTGGAATGAAGTTGTCACTCTAGATATGTGGTTCAAGTGGGATTATCGTCTCTACATGTTTGGCCTATTGCCACTTCTTAATTCTGATGTCTCATGCTATTTTTATAACTCTTGTCCTTGTGTCGAATCGCATGTATCGGATCGAAGAGATGCGAACGTAAAAAAAAATAACTTGCACGATTTATTCGTCGTATTAGATTTTGTTTATTAAAACTCTGCTTATGCACTGTGCGGATTCGACATTCGTTCGAGGATATTTGACGTTTATGTCCTATTTATATTCACATTTTTATTAAAATGTAAATTAATAGCATAATTTTGACTACATTACATGGTTCCTATTACGTTCATCATCCATCATCATCTTAGCCTATGACCGTCCACTGCTGGACTTAGGCCTCCTCCATTGATCGCATCATTGGAGGGCAATGTGCCATA
>DWLR01005935.1:0-10488 GCA_018246295.1 Papilio alexanor hazarajatica
TGTGTGTGTGTGTGTGTGTGTGTGTGTGTGTGTGTGTGTGTGTGTGTGTGTGTGTGTGTGTGTATGTATGTATGTATATGTATGTATGTATATTGAAGATTGTGCTAAGTATTTCTATTCACTCCGTTTTTTATTGACGATAAATTTACTTATAATTATTTCTAAACGTATGTTTCACCGAAAGTTACCACCGTTATTGAGTACGTTATTTGGTGGTATAAAAACACAGAAGAGAGCTAAGCCTTTTCTGGACTGCCAAGGACCTTGATTGTAGAATATATGGTAAATGGTTCTTTTGTTTCTTAAAAATACACAAATGGTTTTAATAACGCCTGCTATTTTTTAACCAGCAAAGTACATAAATAAGTAATCGGACGTAGTAAAACCACAGCTCACAGTGGTAGAGTTCGCAACAACAACACCTGTTGCACAAATGGCCCACTCAACTAGTGAAATACCACAACCTCATAGAAGACAGGCGTAAAGTAATAATAGTATTTTGTGTTTTTGTCTGGGAGTGAGGTGCGGTTGGCCTGATTTTAATCCTCTTCCCTATCCCACCTTTTTCTAATAAGGAAAGGATGGGAAGGGAAAATGCATTTGATGGAGCAGGGGATGTCAATTTTTTGTCTACCCCCGCCTTTATTTATTACAGGTAGGCAACGTATCTGCAACTTGCTAATGCTTGTTGCAAATGCCCATGGGTAGCGGTCACTTAGGTAAATGTTTGCTCGCTTACCAAATTCTTTTATAAAAAAGTCTTACCTGGATTTTGCTGGAAACGAATGACAAAAAACTAGCTACAACTGTATAAGACTTATCATTTGTATCATATAAGAGTTAAATTTAAAAAAAATCTAAACTTATTGTGCAATATACATATTTCTTTATAAATGCAAAAGAATTATCGGATTAACTATTTTTGAGTGATCAACTCCCCCCATAACCTTAGATATCTCACTGCTAGATACTTATTACAAAAATATTACACATTTTGATAGACCGTAAAACAAAAAATTAGGAAAAAAACCATCAACAAAGTATTAATGAAAATGTTAAAACATTTCAAATATTTTGAACAGTTCTTCGGAACACTTCAGATGACATAAGCAGAAGTACGTAGAGCGACAATAAGATAGAAGAAAATATAGAATTAAAATTTTGTTAATTCATGATTCATGTTTTAAGTTATTTAATGTTAAAATTCATTCCCTTTCTGGACCAAGGCTGGATACAATTATTTTGGGTTGGTTGATTTCTACGCAGCAATGTACATTAAACTCTTTATTCTCAATTACTTTCCGTTTCAAATCCTTCAAATTATTCGCTTTGACATCAAACAAGCGGAAACCATTCCCAACCAAGAACACATTTCAATGCTAAAGATGTAATCGTTATGAATTCGTAAACAATTGAAAAAAATTAAAAATAAAATAAGCAATTTACAAATTCATGAATTTAAAACCAGTTCCTAGTGTCTGCAACAATATGCATATTAAAAAAAACATATTTACATATTATTATGAATACAATATTTTTATACAATAAACAAAAAGTTTTTGCTTTCTTCGGTTCATATATCTTAATCATCATAATTGTTTTGTTTTAATTGTTGACAGCTATAAATTTTACGATCGTACTATACTAGACGGGTAGACTTCGAGGCGAGGCGAATCCATGTGGATCCAATTAGCGATAACTTTTGTGGTTGTAGTGAATCTTGATGGTAGACGTGGTCAAACAATATCAGCCTAACCGCTGGCTTGATGCCCATCTCCTGCTTTAAATAACAAATAATATAAAAACTATAATAACACGAAAAACTCTCGTTGCGTTATTTCAACTAGATGGTCATGTCTTCAGTCTTAAATTAAATTATGATATTGACGATCCTGGTCGTAAGTTATAAAAAATGTATTATCGTCGGTCCTTGATAGCTATATAATGTTTCATTTTAATCTGACTTTTTTAAAGTGAGGAAAATCAAGCTTTAAAGAGTCAGACACCAGCATACTAGTAAAGGTATCATAAGCGTATTAAAAAGCTATCCATTTTATTGATGTCCAAAGTGACCCAAACCTAGTTAAAAGTAACCCTAAACCTATTTAAGAGTAATTATAGCTTGTACTTGTGGAAATAGAATAACATCTAAGTTGTTAGAAACAATTTTTTATGCTGTCTTGCATTTATGATGTATGTGATGTGTTTTGCATCGTCTTTATGCCCTGTGAGTAGTCAGACCAGTTTTGAACCAACTTTAAAAAAGGAGGAGGTTCTCATTTCGCTTTTTTATATTTATTATCTCATAATTCCGACATTTATGAGCGATTTCAAGTGTCTTTTTTTTGTTTAAGTTTAAAGGTGAGACATTCGTATGTGAGCCCCATTTACCTTATTTTACATTTGTTAACCCATAACTTCGATATTTATGAGTCAATGTCAATATGATGGTGGTGTTTGCCCTAGACTTTTTGCCCGTAAATTAAACACGATCAGTCTGCGCTAGATAATTATAATTTATGAAACTATGTTATAATTATTTAATAGTACTCTGGCTTTTTTATATTCATAAAGTCAAAAGCTATAGTTATGATTACCACAAAGCAATGGTTCAACGGATGTGCTTAGTCCTACTATATTGGAATTCATACATACTTAGGTGAAAATTTACGGCAATGGTTTCAGAAGAGTTTTGATAGTTGCCATTTTTTGCTATGAGATGACACCCAAAGAAGAACAAATATAAGAACGAACGAAATTTTGTATTGAGATAAGACTAGTTTTTCAATTTATTTATTCAGAGTGTCACAAAAATACCTTTAAAGCTGAAAGAGGAAA
This sequence comes from Papilio alexanor hazarajatica, assembly GCA_018246295.1. Taxonomy (NCBI): domain Eukaryota; kingdom Metazoa; phylum Arthropoda; class Insecta; order Lepidoptera; family Papilionidae; genus Papilio; species Papilio alexanor. Next base: position 2,839 of record DWLR01005935.1, read on the forward strand.
CAGGTTTCCCTTTAATAGTTCATTTTCAATATTTGAAATGAGTAGCATAGTACGTCCCAAAAAAATGTCGGATCTCACGTTTTGTAATATAAAACATATGACATTTTTTTGTTTAAATATTATCAAACTAGGAAAAAAACAGTTAATTACGTTATGTTAATATAATCTATGAAAATTCAGTTTTATTGACTTGCAGATATAATCAGAAATAATCAGTGTATTCTTTTTAATGGGAAATTAACACGCTATATAGTTGTATTTTCGGAAAAAATTGTAATTTCTTCAAAAAGGGGAAAACTATAATTTCTATATATAAAAAACTTACACGTAGAATGCCATCTGCTGCTGCATCTCTGCTTTATTGTTAATACATAATAATTGATAACTTACTGGTACCTCGCAATTCTACGAATTATCGCTATAACATGAATTATCCGAAATATTAAATATCTTACAAAGAAATATGATCTCATGATGGCTGAGATGTCGATATTAGAGTGAAGCTCGCTCCGCACTTAAATTATTGTTGTGAAATAAAAAGTAAACGTAGATTAAAAACGTAAAAAACCTGACTTCAAAACTTAAGTCATTTAACATTTCTAACCTTCATTTTCTTTTGAAGTTTGAAACAAATATAATAAACAAATTATTTTTATCACTACTATGATAACAGCAGAACACAGAAACAACACGGAGCATTTTTTTCACCAAGGAAACAAGCATTCACGCTTGACCTCAAAGAAAAACCTGTTCTGATTTTAATATTTTTCATTATATTGTATATGTTAGAATATAATTGTGATACAACTGACTTTATTCATATATATATATCAGGCTTCGCAAGTGGTTTGATGCATTATTTCGTAAGACTCGTGACGCAAACATGCCTAGCATTATAAAATTAACTTTCGGCGTTATCTTAATCTGCTATGCTGTAGATTTAAGTACTGCTGCATTTAGTAAGTAATATTTAATCTCCTTTTAATTTTGAATACTTATAATTTTAATGTTACATTAACTAGATATTAATTTTTCAGTCGACACTTTGTCTAAATGCAGTATCAAGGACAATAATTGTCAAAAGAAGCTTTTCAAAAGTGCTCTTCAACAAATTGGTAAAACGGGTATACCGGAATTAAACATACCACCAATTGACCCTATTCATCTGGAGGATGTGACTGTGTCGGTCTTGAACCTTGTTAACATAACTCTAGTCGATGGAGTTGCTAAAGGCGTAAAGAACTGTGAATTTACCACTTATGAGTAAGTATTGTAAATTATTTCACTCGTTAATATAAGTTCACGAATCTCTTCTTCTTCTTCGCATTTGCGTTGGGTTTGGGTAAAAATAAAGCAAGATTGGAAATAATGTCACTGATTTTATTATAGTACGTGTTCTTACATGGCGAGACTCGAAGAGAAGAGAGGGAAAGATGACAGATGGCACAGACAATCAATAAACTCGATTTGACAAATTGTTTTGTTAGCTTAATCGATATTCTAACAATTTGCTTAAACTTCACGCAAACATTATTCATCATTAATATTATAATTATAAAAATCACTCCTAAAGTAAATCTACAAAATTACAAAGATTGCTTCATCAACATCAACTAATTTTTAGATTCACTTTAGAAATAATTGTTATTAAATACATACAATTTCTAATTTTACAGCCTTGATATTGAAAAGGAAAGAGGGAGTCAAGAAATTTTATGTGACATAACAATCAAGGGACACTATCGCTTGAAGGCTGCATCGCCGTTGATCGAGAGTGTACTTGGAGGATCTGAAATACAAGGAGAAGGAAACGGAAAGGTGAAATTAGGTATGGATTTAATGTCTTCACTTATTAGCATAAGCAACACGCAAGCTAGTTCTTGAGCAGTCAGATTAGATTCCGTTAAATTAGGAAGTTGTGTTATTGTAAAATAAATCTTTAAAATTGTGAAGATTTGTTATCTTGAAATATCATTTAATAGCTTACTTTTAATGTTTTCTTTTACGTCTGCCGCAACCTAAGGTATTATGAATTTTGTATTTGTTAAAATGTTTTGTATTAATTCACCTTTCACCAGAACCTATCAAGAACATCTTAACATGTTAACTCTCTTCTTGAAGATTTTCAATATATTTCTTCTTTTTCATCCTTCCAAAACAGAGAGTCGTTTGATTTGTCCAGAAACTACAAATCTACTCGGCAACTATTTTAAGAGTACGGTATCTAAAACTAGGCTATAATTGTTTAATCTTCAAAATGAATTGAATTTAAATGCGACCTTACCCGACTTACGCAATTTGATATTAAACAGATTATCTGCCTCTAAGTACCCGGGAAATCGTAAAAGTTAATCACCAAAATAATGATCTAAACAAAGAACTAGTCAAGTTATTATAATGACTATTAATAATAAAACTGGCGTCAGTTATAACTGACGCCAGTATAATGTAGCATATATGCTACATTGTAGTAAGAATTATTATAATATATGAGCTAGAAACTTCTACGGCTAATATTTGTATAGCGATTTAATAGTCTATGCAAAAAATTAACGATAATTCGATAATTTTATCCTGCACATATTTATCCAACATAATTATCTTCCTGGATTCTATTTCAACACAAAATTCAAATGATGTTTTAAAAATGATAAATATGTTGGTATTCGAGTCTGATCAAATATTGTTGTTTGTATGTATGTATCGTTATGCACTCCCTTTGAAAAGATTCACTTCCGTAAGTTTAATTTTTTTTATATGGCGATAAATCTTGAACATTTCTTCCAGATAAACTTCGACTTGAATTCAACTATCCCGTCTATTTGCGTAAAAAGGATGATGGTGAAATTTACATTGAATGTGACTACAACAAAACGGCACAAAAGTTCGATATTTTGGGCAAGGTCACCTTTGCCGCTGATAAAATTTATTTAGGCAAAGAGGACGTCAGTAAGTATAAAAAATTACATTGAGATGTGAATAGTTATTTCTACCTACATCATATTAAATTTATTCAATAACTTAATATTTTGCTTTAATTCAAATGAATGTTCTGATTTTTTTTAATCATCAATTATCATAGAGTTTAGTAATTAACTAAAATTTAGAAGTGCTTAAACATTTGCATTTAAATTAAGACGATGTTGTTTGAAGATGTTTATTTGGCAGACATTATAATTAAATATTTGTAGACAACCGGTTCGGTTGACCCTTAAATGAAATTCGATTTCTGGTTTTAGTAATGAGTTGTTGCAGTTGCATAGATTCATAAGTTGTACATTTTTAATAGCTTAAACTTAAAGCAACTTAATAGGAGATACCAATTAGATTCGTAAGCGTAAATTTTCTAGTACTATTTTGAAAAACACTCTAAGAAATCGCTCAAGATTCGTCTTTATTTATTATATTGTGAAAAAAGTTAAATCACCTATCTTTCTATATATTTCTATATACACAGACAGTCGGATGCTCGATTACCAGTTAGTCAGAACCAGGAAATTGTCACTTGTAATTTTGTACAAGTAAACAATAGACGCACTCTGTTGTATAGTAGCCAATTTCAATTGCTTTTGTCATTGTAATAGAGATACATTTTATAAACACTATGATTAATTTCGCAGGCGAGATCGTCATAAATTACCTGAACGAAAATTGGAAGTTCATCATGAAAACATTCGGACAAGTTTTCATAGACAAGGCGTCCGAATTTTATAATCGTTACGAAAAGAACTTCTTTGATTCAGTTCCGGCGAAGTACTTTATTTCCGATGACCTGACGCCTTACCTCAGAGACTAATAATTAGCTTTGAAACATAAATAATAAATATAAAATAAAATATAATTGTATAATATCTATTGATTCGATTTTTCAAACGTATAATAATTAATAAATTAAATTTATAATTACTGTTGTTATTTTATTTCTACTTAAGTATTACTAGTAAATTAGTAAAATACGTAAATATGTATATGTAACGGACAAAGACGGACAGACGTGTTGGTAAGATGCTTGCTTTTCACGCCGCAGGTCATGAACATGTCTGTTTGTCTTGTGTCTGGATATAAGGATCGCCGGAGGATGGGTGGAAGCGTCCTTCTCTTAGTACGGTGGAACATACTGCGATGGACAACCCGCCTGCCAAGCGTGGCGATTACGCCACATTTCCCGTCAATGATGTGATCAGTGGGGGAGGCCTATGTCCAGCAGTGAACGATCAGAGGCTGAGATAGTCGGATGATGAAAACAAATCACTGCTTATCATTAATCGACCCTCTGCTCGTTTGTTTTCTTATGATATACAAAAAAAGTAGTAGATTTCATTTCATCACGCAGTTGGTGGTGCGGCGAATAGCTTACAGGAGTTTTTGATTTTTAAATTAATTTATACACACACACGTAACTGGCAATACTGGCTGCAATAGGCAATGCTGCACAGATGTTACCGTTGTGCAATTTGTAAATCATACTTTTGGTAATAACAAGCAATAGTTAACTTAAAAAAAAAACAATCAAATCATCCAACTGTCCGATGACACTCCGGGGAAAAATACTAAGGCTACAGGAGGTCACAATAGAACAGACACATACTTATATGGAATAAACGTTACCCTCCCATGAGTCGGGAAAAAATGCGAAAAAACACTTCGAGTATATTTATGGTGTATTAACCTTTTAAGATTTAAAGAAACATAGACATAGTTACACATAATTTTATACCTATTTAATTCTTTGATTCTAAATAATTCAAAAGAGTTATTAAAAGATCTAATCTGTTTTAGAATCATTAGTAAAACCGGATACGTGTAAAGTAGCAGAGGTAAATAAAATAAGGAAAAATAGCCGATTACTGTAACCATGAAAATACACGATAAACAAGTACAAAATGTATCCCACAAAAGTTTCAAACACGGTTGATATTCTTTTTTTATGGCAGAACGTGGCAAACGAGCAAGCATGCTCCTGATGGTATGGGGGGGGGGATACGTTGCCTATCTTTAATGGACAGAGGATGGGATAAACAGCAAATGATATTTCATTTCCTGTCCAACCCCGTCGTCGTAGTATTTCACCGGTGAAATGGAATGACCGGTCAAGGGGGCTATTCGTGCAACAGATATTGTTGCGGACTCTACCACTATTTAAAAAGCAAATCAAAGTAAGTGTCATCGATTATGTATATCTTACAAGCAAGTATTGACTTTTCAGATTCCTTTAAAATGGTAACACTTCAGAACCTTGAGTGGCCTTTTGAGAGTAGTATATTTAATGAACAAATAACGATGACCGATTTTGTGAAAGTTATTAATTAAATGTTATCTAGAAGTGCGAGTATTAATAACTAGTAACCCGTCCTACGTGCTAGTTTACATGAGCTTCCGTTTGATAAAACATTTTTAAAATATCAATATAAAAGTATAGAAATACATTATGATATAATAAACATTGAATACATAAGACAAGAATCCTTTGTTGTCTTTTAACAACATCTAGTTATTAATTTCTATTAATAACTAGGTGTTTTTATGGGTAGCATATTAACAATAGCTCCATAAACTAAAAAAATCATAACATTGTTTATAAAAAAATAATTGTTTCTGCGTATAAGTTAATCTCCTAAGGCCTATGCCCATTAGTAGACTGACAAAAGATGATGATGATGATGATAAGCTTCTTAATAACATTATCAAAACGTGCTCTACACATCACTATTCTGCGACATAAGATCTATAAGTGCAAGGGCACACCATATCTTCCGTTTCGTTTCAATACCACACACGTAACATTTTTTCCTCAATATAACATTTATATGTGTGGTTGATTTCACTTGAAATATACAATGTACATACCTAGATACTAATTGTTTAGCTACGAGTTCCATCAGTAATTGTTTATCAGTATAAATATACTAGATGGACCTGACATGCGTTTCAATACCCCGTAAAGTAAAACAAATAATCTAAAAAGTCAAAATGATATAAAAGCAAAAGTTGTGCAAAAATTTTCATTAAAATCACGTTCTTTATTTTTGGACCAGAAATCCCCGCAGGCGTTCCCTGAACACAATTTGATCAACGGTTTAGGAACGAAAGGATGGCATACATCAAGACATTGATTTTTATTAATTTACATATATAGAAGAAAGAAGAGAGAGACAGACTTATGTTGCAAACGTAAGTGGCAATGTTGATAGGGGACGCCCCTTTTACCAATCATATTAGTGACCTTCTAAAGAAAAAAGGCGTCATAAAGAGAACAGGTTAACGACGCGTATGTATGCTTAGATGTATAGATTTAGAAGAAATGAGAGAGGTGTGCCAGGATCAGGAAATCCGTTAACTCTAGCCCTCTGGGTTACGGACGTGAATGTTATGTATGTTGGAATAATCCCTGCCGCTGGTTTTCGTTACCGCACAACACGACAGAGTACCAGCTACCATCCGTACCACCTTGATGGTTGGTATGCCACAACCGTGCGGTTTTCGCGAAACTTCCTGCCTCGCACAGCCGCGTTGTGGAATGATCTGTCCCCAGCGGTATTTCCAAACCGATACGACTTAGGCCTTCAAGCAGAGAGTGTACTTCCTCCTTAAAGGCCAGCAACGCATTTGCAGTTCCTCTGGTGTTGCGGATGTCCATGGGCGTCGGTTTACTTAATGTTAGACGACCCGCTGCTCCCTCATTTATTACCCTTATTCTATAAAAAAGAAATGTATAAATTACTACTATGCGTCTGTATGTGATTTAACGTCTCTGAAACTACTGGACTGATTTTGATCATTTTTTTTGTGTATGTATTTCATTGTTCAGCCCGATATGTAGGCTGGCATTGGGTTTCACTATTTTTCTTTTATTTCTATACGAGCAAGCCAACGTTTATGTAAGATAACGGCTGTTGGATTTTCTGTTTTTTATTTTTATGTGTTATTTTCAGAAAAGGGCTGATTGTGAGTTTGTAGTAGCCACCTACAAATTACCTTTTGTAAAAATTCTTAAATAAATATTTAGTTTTTAAAATAATTTACAATATGAAAAATTGTTTTTAAAATCATAGAATATTAATTTAATGTACTTTAAGCATGCCGACTGTGATTAAAAGATTCAACTGAAATGCTTCCTGGAGGGAAAAGGAATAATTTTTTAAATTAAAAATAGCTTGAAGTCATGGTAGAGTAATACCGAAAGAATGATTATTGTTCTTTTTTACACTTATTACTTAAATTCAAGGTTTTTTAGTGTTCAATTACCGACGTTTTTATTTTAATTTTAAATCCTTCCTAATTAAGCCGTTCTTAAGTACATATATTCTCATATAAATATAGTGGATGAAGTAATTTCATTACTAAATCTCAAGCAGTTCAACAACAGTCAGTGTCATGGTTTTATTTAAAGGGTGTATATTATTTTTGGCCGCAAGCTCCTTTGTCATATGTGAATCTGCATTTGGTAAGTCAAATTCTTGTAAATTTCTGGACTAAACTTTCAAAACAAATCGAACTTCTTTTTCGAGACTAAGACTTAAAAAATCAATTTCCTAAAATCTCTAACACAAAAGGTACCTCCAAAATTACTTAAGTAAATGTTCTAAGCAACAATCACTCTACACAAATCAAATTCAAATACGGTCTGTCATAAATAATATATATATATAT
>DWLR01005936.1:0-10487 GCA_018246295.1 Papilio alexanor hazarajatica
TAACCGCGTAAATAGCCGGCCAGTGTGGTTGTAATGACATGAATGTGTATTACTTTTAAAATGTGGGGGGATGGGCTTGAACTATTCACATAATGGACGGCTATTTACGTATTGTGGCAACGTATATACTTTGATGTTATCTTCTATATTATTTTACTTTTAAATGGCTTTTGTGCCTATTGATTTTAAATATTCCATTATAAACCACCTCCTATATCACAAAGAAAGTATTGTGTAAAAACTTTTGTTTTCGAAATAGTTTTGGCAGGGAATACCTTATTATATATTATACATATATATATATTATATATGTTACTTTTTTACCGTACATTATCGTAAAATAGAGGTTCTCAACTTTCTTGTCTATTATCTTGTAATTACCGATCGATACTATCAAAAGAACGTTTCCTGAAAATTCCGATAGTCATATATGTAAAAGCTTAAAGGTAATAATTGTCTCCGCGGCTGCTAATAGATGGCGCCAGCGTCGCTCAACAGAGGAATGTTACAGATCAGTCAACGCACAGATCCTAGAAAGGAACATCAAAGAGAGAGAGCAACGCAGTATTGATGACCGTTATTTATTTTTACTCTGTTAATTATGACGTTTAAATTTTGATAAGTTAATTTTTTTTATTTGGACTTCGACTTTTAATTTGATTACATTAAACAATAACTAGTGTCATTTATAGGAATAATTAGGAGTTATATTCAACAGTCCGTTATTAATCTTTTTACGGTGGAGCTTCTTCAGCTTCTTAGATCCCAAATAAAAGACGGTAATGCAAGTACCATAAAAGGGTCAATTTTTTGTGTCACGTATTTTTTGCGTTATAATCTGATTAACGGCATATTCGTCAGCACATTATAATTAGAAATGGCATAGTCAACCATTAATTACATACGTTTGGATTCATCACTTTTTATACCCAGTGTAATCAGTATGATTAAGTTTACAAAAACAATTTAATGCCTAAAAATAAAAGTAAGGTTTTTTTTAACAATCGGGCAAAAGAAAGTAATTAATTGTATAAACTGTATCAGTTTTATCATCTGGCGAAGGTCATGACACAATCAACCTCCATCGTAGCGATTACGAACTCGGAGACCAAACCCCGCCCGTTGCGCTGACATGTTCCGTTTTAACAGTCCGTACGTGCCTCCCCCAGCAACCCCAACGGCACCCCACCACCCCTGCAGCCTCGGCAACCCCCTCCCCCGGCCAGACCTGACGACATTAGCAGCCACAGACATAGGGCACGTCCCGGCCAGACGTTGACATACGTAGCTAAATGTACTTAGCTATAAAACCTTTGTGCTACGAATCGAGAATTTGTAACGCTGTCGAAGTACCTAATGTTGTTAAAGAAAAATCCGAGTAGTTTTATTCAGTTGTATATACAAATAGTTGAAACATTATTTAAAGTATTTAGTTAGTAATATATTATGAGTTGTATGTAATTGTAAGCCATGTATATGAAAGTAAACTGTCAAATAAGGCAGTTAAAAAAGTTAATAAAAACAGTGTTTTACTTCCAAACAGATAAACTATATGAACTGTAGAAATTATCTCAAAGCATTCATGCAACAAATCTATGTGTTAATTTTCTAAGACTTTGCTAAGGTAGGAAGCTGCAGGCGACACTCAGCAATATCGTCGCTAAACTTTCCTAATTCGTTGTCGACTTGCGAAACTACGCACAGGTTTCGCAAATGCAACCACAGGTGTCGCTACGGTAGCTCTCTACATCTTAAATGAGAAGCTTCGCTGGATTAGCAGGCAATTAATGCTGCCTGATTCCCGGTTATTTCGTTTATACTCTTCATCGGAGCAAGTTTTACAACGGCGTTTTATGGCGACGGAAATATATCAGCAATAAAAATAAATGCGAGCGTGTTCTGACACAGTCCATGCAATGTGACACCATTAGTGCAGTAAACTCGGGAACAATGGAAACAAAACGATCCGCGGGAATTTCTCGCGACTGCGCTGCGCGACTTGCGGACGCATCGCCGGCGACTGCGATGACGAATTCAGTCATTGATACGTTTCCAATGTACTAGTCGAATATTAAAAACGATGAAATGATCAACGTCATATACATCACTATGCCATCATACTCATAGTTTATAGGACCATCTCTCGCAATGATTTATTTTTGGTTAAGAATAAGCTAAAAAGTAAGCACTTATTTTCCACTAGCGTTACCCATTTTTAACTTTACTATCTTATTATACTTTATTTTACCATTTCAACTAAGTTTAAACGTTGGTGCTAGGATATGAAAAGCAACAATAGTCGAATGGCGGGATACGAACACATGACTTCATGATCGGTATTCCATCCCCTGAACCATTAGGCTATTGGCGTTTTAATCATTAACGTAATTTTAAAATTCCTCATTGTGATGCCAGGCACGATTAGTTACTCTATGGCAACGTAGTTTCCTTATCTTTTGTCACTCTATCAGCCTAAAATCTCCTTGAAAGGCAGCTAGTTGGTTACATTTTATTCATATTATTCTTTTCAGTAATATATGAATGGATCTAGTTCTCTGAACAAGATAGCATTAATATTTAAAAAAATATTTTTACGAAGAAAATATAAACAAGCTTTGAATACAAATACTGAGTTTCCATTGCAATGGATTAGTATTACGCTTTACGCTCTAGAGGAAATATTATTTACTTTAAATTGTCATTAAACGAGTTGAAATAAATAACATTAATTTAAATGTAAATATTCCAATGTGTATCTGTACAACTGAATGGAGAAATTGCAACAAATATCATTGTAAGCATAAGGCGTAAATGTTGCGCTTCTGTCGCCTCCGCCCTGCGACCCGCTGTACTTTAACTGTGTCATTATCGTACGCATGGCAATTAAAATTGTACGCTCAAGTAATATTTGTTTAAAATCACTAATTACATTACCGCTAATAAATACTTTTATACACGACATCTGCTGTGCGTCGGTCGCCGTATTGCATTGTAGAAATGTTTCATTTGTTCCACACGCCCTCGGACACCTTGTAATTTTCTGTTCGTGTGAACACAACTTTACGTAGCCCGAATGCATACCTCAATGCAAGAAATACATGGTTATGGTTCACTCAAATTGTAATCGCGATGTTGTCTACAATCTGTTTTGGAATGTTTTAATCATTTAAATAAAAAAAAAACCAAAAACATACCTTTCAAAACTGTTTTACTTTAATTTTATTTAAAAAAAAAGTAAGCAGCTTGACGTGATAAAGACATCTTTGCAAAAAGAATACACAAGACTACTTTTAATGTTAAGTAAAACACATAACAGTTTACATACTTTGATTACGGATGCTCAGTTTTGCCAAGTCACAAAGCTGCGGGCGGCGCGGCGCTCGATATCTCGCATCTCGTCGCGTCTAGGCAGAGCTGTAGAGATATTAATCAATCCGAATTGACAAAATCGTGCTGGTGTCGAAAATGTGACGCGCGGTATGGACCTCCCAAGACGAGGAGCGCCGCATCCGACGCTCCCGACTGTCCCGGCTCTCCCGACGCTCAACCACGCCCTCCCACCTCATTAACTGACTCTAATTCACATCAATCTTTCACAAATTCCTTCACGCGTGCTGCCCACCGATATTTGTTGGTGATCACTTCTACAAGGATACCTTTTTTCTACCTTACGCAATGATCTATGCCTCTTTTTGCTACTGTATCCAATTCTGTCAGTCTAAATGTTGGTCGAAGATGATAAAGTGTTTTTGAAAATGACATATTCATTCTACCGTATTGCTTACTTTGTATTTATCTAAAAATATCGTACCTAGGGTGTAATTGACAATGAGGTTGTACCTGAAATAATATCGTCGTTTATTAATATCGCTTTAAGTTTCTCTTAGAAGTTAAAGCTATAACGCACTACTTCAACATCGGGTAATTGTGTGAAGGCGCCGACGACTGCCTAGTCAATCACAATAATGATACCTTGTTTTAATTTATAATGAAATTAAATACTTAACACGAACACAAACGTTAATAAGAAAGAAATATAATAATTCAGGCGTTTAAATAAATTGTAATAACGTTTTTACGAGACGGTCGAACGGGATATAACATGATCTAGTTCACAATCTTGTTAGACATGGCGGTAGTTTGTTACTTTGACAGCGTTATCACGCTACTTTTGCCCTAAATACCTTTGAACGGTCATAAGCGGCCACGTATAATACCGCCACTGCAGTGTGATAAGCATCAACAACAGAATAACTCCATAGATATGGCTCTATGAAATTCAAATAGAGAAAAGCCGCATAATACATGCTCAATGTTTAGTATATCTAATAAAAAATTCTTAATTTACGGTAACAATTCATTCAATTTGCTTATGCCATACTTCCATTTCGTACATAAATTCCTTTTTCGATAAAACTGTGAACGTTAAGCTTCATTCTAAACTATGTTTACAAATAACAATAAATGAGGGAGTCCATGCCCAAAAAATATATTTTCTTTAATTAATATGCGGTTGACTGACAGAGAACGCCTTTAGGATATAGACATTAAGTCCGCCAATTGTACATGTGAGCAATGAAGTTTATAAATAAGTTAATAAATAAAAATCAATTCCTAATACAGATTTGATCATAATTTATAATATTTAATTTCTAACATGGCTGGTAAATAGTAAAAAATATTATCTGTGGCATTATACGTAACTGTTATTGGAATCGTTAAAATTAAACATATTACAATACTTAAAACCAGTTAAATTACATAATCAATATATTTGTCATGCTGTTCGTAAGTTAAATATCTCTTTAACAACTCATCAAAGAAATTCCTTGAGGTAATTCTTGATATTGCCAGGAGTCGAATAGCAATGTGGCGAAGCAAAACGTGCGCCACTGAGAACTGGTTTAAACTTTCAAACGGCTGTCGGATGCAGGGAGGCGACAAATCGTGACTTTGTCTCGTGCCGGCCTCAAATAGCGTCTCAAGCGTCTCCCGTGTCGCCGAGGAATATCCATCATGAGGCGAGGACCGTGACGGGCCGCGGAAAAACGAGCCCGAAGTGTCAACCAGTTGACTGAAACCGTGGCGATTCATTAGGGATTGCTTTGCAGATATTTGAAAGCGAATCCTGAAACGTATCACTAAATTGTATTATAATTATTGAAACTACACATGATAAACTTTAAAAGTCTGTACAACATTATGAATTAATTGTATTTTTTTGTTTAAATTTCAATGTGGATTTTAACCTAATTCTAGACAAATCTTTGTTGTAACTATTTGTTGTTTCTATCCGCAATTTCGGATTTAGGCACATCTTGCTACGTGAAAGAGACGACACAATATATATGTAGAGAAGCAAAAATATGGCAAAATTGGGGAAATAAATATTATTATTTATTATAATATTTTTCCCGATTTAGCTATAAAAAGAAGTACGTAAATATCTAGTAATTATAGTGTTATAATTAACAGATTTTTAAACAGTATTTTGTGATCATAGATTTATATACCTCCTGATGATTCCATTCAAATTCGATGTTCAAAAGTGACGCTCTACTTTCGCAGTGCACTGTGTATGTGAGTGTTAAAATACAAACACCGAGATTTTGAATTTGTACCGCGTTCAAATTCGTACCGTTTCAAAGTGGGATTACGCAAGATTTTACGGGGCTGTATATTAAGTATCTGATATGTAATATATATATCACTCACTCGCTTTTTAGTTTTTCTACTCCGACGTAATATTTTATTGATGATTTCAATAAAACAGTCAGTGTTATTAAAATGTTTTCCTTTATTAAAATTTAATTTATTGCAATTTTGTAGATAGCATTTATGTCAGCCTCTTTAATATTTATCGTTCACAAATAATGGAGTTAGTATTAAAGATAACTATTTCTTAGCTTGGAACAGCATTGGACCATCTACGCATTGGAATTGTGTAGCTGAATATTCCTTATATGGCAGTCTTCAGCGCTAATTACGTAATGTCCGTGAGTCCTAATACGTAAAACGTCCACACCCGAAGCCAATAGTACTCCGTTGATAAGTTACTCTTACAAATATACATTATGGAGCAATGTACAAAGGCGATGACTAAAAAAACTCTCATTTTATAAGGCAAAGTCAATGTGATTATCTTTTAGTCGACTAGACACACAAGTATTTATAATATTAAAACACTCTAAATATTTTGCATCCTCTCAGAATCAAATCAACAACCCGCCTTGTAACAGCTACAAACACTAACCATTACACTAGCGATTAATCTCATCCGAGACAGAATATTGCCAGCAATAAATTATAAATGTATGTATTGAAATCAGTTCAGGATTTATTCCTTACAACAAACAAGTCCTTAATCTTTATAATATAAATATATACAATAAACAATCATTTATAAATGCTATAACACAAATTATTATTACATAATCAAACAATCAGCACAATTACAGAAAGTCACAAAGCAGTTCATCGACAGAGCGCGCTAATGAGCGCCGCCGGAATTCGCAATCTCGCGCCATCTGCCTCTAATCAACGATTGGAGTTAATTAAATCGCGTTGGCAATATGGCGGCAGGCATAATTGCTATTAATAAAGCGCTTTCCTGTATAATTGGACGGCGGCGAGCGCGGATTGGCCGGACCCTAATCACGGCGTGATAACACTGCTCTAATGGCATACGCCGAGCCTATTCCACCGAGCCTTTGCTTTCACGTTATGCTGCTTCCGCTGTTAACATAGCATTAACCATTCCTAACTATGCAAAACGTTCGTTCAGTGGTCATTTAAAACCGAAATCTTAAGACATTGATGTTTCTTCTTACATTTGAACGTGTCATTGTTATTTTATTCATGTATCCAAATACATGAATAAACGTTCTTATACTAATTTAATATTTGAGTACGTATCGGATTGATTTATTATTTTATTCTATACCAATTGAATAAGTGTAAGAAACAGTGTTAGCCCACCTTCCTTTATGGTTTAAGTTTAAGCAAGAAGTGTAGTGTAGTGTTTTTCGAAAACTCATCTATGAAAAATTTTAGATGACAGTTAGTTTAGTATTTTTTATACAATCATCGATTCCTTTGTTGGTATTGCACGCACACAAGAACACACAAGTGCACACAAGTGCACAAATTAGTTAAACGAATTAAATCATCCTTGGAAGTAAATTGTGGCAGACTAAAGATTTTGATTAGGATTCACGGTTGGAGGGAATGGTGGCAGTGCGTATGACGGAGCGATGCGCGACCAGTGATTGACGACTTAGCACCTCGGTGCGTCACTAATTAAGCCATGCGTTGCGCGGCTTGAGCCATGCGCCCGCGCATCGCAGCTCTACCAACGTTACATCGTTACATTGAGATTGCAAATCTTGCTCGTTTAACACCTTTTTTATCAGCCTAGTTATTAAATGCTAATTTAACTTTGAAAAAGTTTTTAACTTATATGTTAAAAAAGCAATATTGTATAACTCGTTAGCAAGGGAGCCATATGAAGGACAACTCTTGACATTTGGCGAATTAGATATTTAGGACCGCAAACGTTTAATTCACACATATTTATATGTAATGTTTTTATTAATGTTTAAATCATAGAGCGTAGATATAAATACGCTGATGCATGCCTGATTGATAACAAACAATGATTTAATAATAATCGCCGCTGACAGACACTGAGACACAAACAGTTTCGTTCGCCAAAAAACTACCAAAGAGACTACTACGGTGCTTGTGAAACGATGTTACACATATATCTACATATATGTGTTATTCTACAATAACAGACAACTTACAAGTGTACATGTCCATTTGATGTCACACACATAAAAATAAGACGTTTGTGAATAGATTTACGACTTACATCTAAGCCCGAGTCGTAGACATTGACTTTAACAATGTCATAACAGTAATGAGGGCGGCTGTAAACGATCGCCCCCTTATTTCTGTCTTCGGTATATGCTCATTAAAACCAGGGAACGCGTGTTCATCGATCCTTTTGCTCGCGCTCGCTTTTCCGCTAACTTTCGGGTGGTGGAATGATGGACGACGTCGGTGGTCATATATCATTGCGGTAATATATATCGCGGCGTGCGTCGAGTGTCGCCATTAACGCATGCGCGCAATCGCCCGCGCTGGCTCGCAGCTTCGGAAATGCTATAAGAAGCGCCTCACAAATCGACGCGTGCGACCACGGCTTTACATGCATAAATCTTATTAATGCTATTCTTATTTTTGTCCCTCCTGCGAACCGAGCAATCTTTACACGTTCCCGACTATCTTTTGTTATTCCAAAGTACTGCCGCTATAACGACGTATAAAATTTCTATCACCGAAGACGCCAATCAATCGTATTGTAAATTATGAAAATCGTATCGTAAATTACCGCTGCATACAAGCCAAGCTAACGACGCGGGTGGGCGAGGAGTTGATTGAATACAATTGAAATGGCGGGTCAAAAGCCATGGTCGCGCAGTTGAGGATTCGACAATTCGATCGCAAATTATCAACTGCTTTCCCCCACCATTGGAAAAGTGAGAGGTCGCGGCTGAAGTCTTGACTCGCGCGCCCAGAGATTTGTTGTTTCCGCTCTCGCCGCCTCAATGGCTACCATTTTGTGTCGATTAGGAGATTGTATTTCACGCGTCCGCTACCGACACCACTTTTTGTGTCACACGGTTCTGTGCACAACAAGTTTATTATCTTGATATTTTTTCCTCTACACGTTTCAATTCCATATGTTCTGTTTTTCATTATCGAATACGATGAATATCGAATATAACTTGAACATTATTTTTTTTTATTTCTTTGCTATCACATAACCTTACCCTTGTTAACGTAGGGTCGATAGCAGGAAACCGCACTTACACCGAGGAGTGTAATAAGAGCCATTATGTCGACCAACCGCAAGCAATTTTACTAACAGTAAACAAAAACGTCTGCCTTTACAAAAATGTCTACCCATTCATCTTTCTCCAACGGGAGACGTTAAAGAATGTCTCCGTTAAGGAGGGAAAGGGGAGCGATAGCTTAGAGTCACAATCGTATAAAAGCGTTCACAATAACCCATATATGTACGCAGACGCTGACGATAAATGTTATACGAATTTCGACTTTGTCATACGGCTGTGTTTTATTACTTTTTTATTCTAAATATTTATTATTGCTGACAGTGTGTTGGGAAAGGGAAGGTAGATATAACCAACTGGCACTGTTATAAACTGCAAAAAGGCACAGTATATCACAAGATACACGTAGTTTTGTTTCAGACATGTACATTGTGGCCCCTTCTGTATCAGGGTGAAATCTTCAAATGACACCCTACCTTTTGTAAATAAATGTTATGGTCGGGTCTACGAAGTTTTACAATGAGTGTCGTTTACAAGTTGTTACTAGTCTTGGTTATTCTGTTAAGTCTTACATTGTACAGACACGTAGCTGCTTTTATAAAAGCTTGTCTCTGCTTCACTGGATGAATTTATACCACAACTTGTGAACATGGTTGTAAACCAAAGTAAAAAGACGCATGTGACTCTTTTAATTTATACACATTCATTTCTCTGATATAGTTACACATCTCTTGATATTTCATTATTCTTAGTGACTATCTAGATGGCGTTATTTTAGAAATAGATCTCGATATCATTTCTATACAAAGTAGTAAATACAATACACTTAATTGCACATAACTGTATTGTGCACTCAGGAATATTTTGTTAATATTAGATTGGTTACAATCTCATACTCTTTGACATGTGATATATAATTGTATAAAAAGGACAAATAAAAACAAATCGTTTGAAATATACAAGAAATTTAATATAAGCAAAAATAAAAGTATAATTTTTATTTATGCTATCAGATTGCCCGTGCGTATATTGTTGTGCTAATTGGTAGCGATAATTCGCGATAACCTCTGCTCTAATGAGCGAAAGACGATTGGAGCCGGTCTCAGGTAGCAATAATTTCAGCTCAACCAAGTAATTGTCGAATAATTGCGTAAATGTGAAAATTTACGCCTTAACATAACAATGGAAGTAGGAAGTCGACACGGCGCGTATAAAATGTAAGAGCATAATGTAAGGTACACGAGGTGACGAAAACTCGAGAAGAAAGAATTCATTTATTTATTTTAAAAAATAAGGGAATATCCTGCGCTTGAATGATTACGTAGGGAATTAAGTAAAACTTTTTTTCTTGGACTTTCATTTCAAATAACCAAAACTTTATCAGCACACCTTTTCAACATCGACGTACTTTTTACAGTTTATCTTATTATCGTTTATCGCCGACTTAGCATTTCGGTCTAAATGAAAAAACCGATTGAAATTAATAAGTCAAACCTAAATTATCTTCTCTATAGTAATCAACGTAGCTTAGTGCATGCATCCATCCATACATCCACCTCAGCCTATGATCGTCCACTGTTGGACATAGGCCTCCCCCATTGATAACATCATTGGGGGGAAATGTGCCAT
>DWLR01005937.1:0-10486 GCA_018246295.1 Papilio alexanor hazarajatica
CAAAAGTAATAGACAGGCTTAACAAAGTCGCCGCTATAAACAGCGGTCAAATAAGACTGTCAACTTAGCAGCTCGGTGTAGCCCACACACACAGTAGCTAAACCGGTGCCCGCAAAATTAGCATTAATTAAAGGGAAGGAAGGAAGGAAGGCCTTCCCTTCCTCTTGAAATCTTGAATTATTTACAGTTATTAATTCTACTGATTCATTTTAATTTTCTTCTGTGGTGAACGACTAAAAAATAAAAGCTTTTTTTTTGTGTATAAAACAAATTTATTACGAATTTATCACTTAAAATATCTAGGAAAATATTTACATAAAACTTGGCTATATCTTACAATACCTCGTCGAATTGTCTTTTTATTGCATAAGACGCCATTAACATAAATATTTAAATGAATAATCAACCCTGTAGCGCACTGCTTCGATTTGGCAACAATTAAGTAACACAGTAACTCCCGTTTTTATTAAAAACGAATTAAAAAAAAACTACTACACGAATGGTAGGCAATAACTTTTGCAAGAATCAAATCCTTAATACTCAGACATCTAATTTACATGATGCCTACGGTTAGTAAAAACGGGTATCAATCAAATACTTCTATATCAAACAAATGATATTTTAATATAACATATAACTATATGAATTAGTGTATCTACTTAATGCTTAAACAAGGTATTTTAATTTATAGGTAACATAGTCTCATAAAATATAAAATCTATGTCTGCAAGTAATTTGTACCACGACTCATGTTATCTAAGTTAAAATGACTCATTCCAAGTAGGGATCTACACATAATATCAATTATATTAATTACGTATGAATTTAAAGATAAGTTTTTAGTTGATATTAGCACTGACATTTGATTTTTATTATATTCATGTGATTGTTTAAAGCATATTTTCCTCTAAGAACTTCTCCAACGCGTGGTAAAGATGCGGTCTGACACCGACCAATCCATGGTCCTCATCGGTGTAACTCTGAAACACAAGGTTACATATTAATATATGGAAATACCATATCTAAAACAGTTTTTTTGTGTTTCTTGCTACCTAATATCACCGTTAGATGCTAGGCCTGCTTGCTGTCACTATTTATTGGTCTAAGACAGTCGAATTCATCGTTACATTTATTTATTCCACTGATTTTATTAGTTTACACCCGTCTTAAAATTAGAATGTCACATAACTGTCCAAGTCATGGACTTATGTTTTGACCTAAAGATTGACGCCAAAAATATGTATGACAGCAATATAATCATCATCATTTCCCTGCTCTTCTCCCACTTGCGTGGGGTCGGCACAGTATGTACTACTCTTCCATATATCCTTGACTCTACTGTAGTCCATACTGTTACTGGTTTTGACTATAGTTTTAAGGCCGCCCGCCTGCCTGACGCCAACCCTCCTCTGGAATATACTTATATAAGCAATAAAGATAAAGGCCAAAGACTCCGACCCAAGCCATTCCGAGGGATATGTTTTATAAAATGGGCTAAAAGTTAATAACATAGATTCCAAACAATTTAATAATGTAATAAAATTACCATCTGCGTGAAGTAGACATCCTCGCGCTGCAGCAAGCGCGAGATGAGCATGGCGTGCTGGTAGTGCACATTGTCATCCGCAGTGCCGTGGATCAGGAAGTAGCGCTTGCTGCGGTATGCCTCCACCTGTCATATTATATATACGTATTGTATATAGTTAAATCTATACTTGTAAGAGAAAATATGTTATTGTTTGTTTCCTCCAGATAAACTCAAAAACTACTAGAAAATATAAAAAATCAAAATAATATTAAAACATTGTGCGAAAAGTTTCATAAGAACGAAAAACACTTTTTATTCATATAGATTTTAGGACCTGAAACCCTTGCGAACGCTCTCAGAGCAACCTAACAAAATTTCATCATAATCTAATTAATCGTTTAGGAATGTATAGATACATACATAGATTGATTTTTATTTATATAGATTTCCAGTTTATCTACCTGAGCAAAGCTGGGGCGAGTTACTAATAAATAAAAATAAATTCTGTACCTTCTAAATTCAAAAGCTGTCCTTCCTTTGCATGAGATCAAGACCCGGTAATGAGGAACTAAATCTCCTGCGTACCATGACGACAGTGCTAACTTAAAATTTCCTACCAAAAGAAGGGAAAATATTTGCTTGTTGCCTTTACTTCATTCTATGTTGTCAAAGTTACAAGCTCAAATACCTACTGTTAAACCATAAGAACTATAAAATGAAAAATACACTCACCACTTCTGGTGTAAGCAGCGATGAATTGACATAGGCTTGATGATTATTTTGTGGCGTATCCATGTATCTTTCCGTATAAATTGTATCTGGAAAATGTATCAGAACGAAATTACAAACCTTATTATAGTACCTCATAAAAATAATTACTTAAATTTATTAGCTTTTAATTTCTTTTAAAGTGGGCAGCAAAATCTATTGGAATAAAGAAAATTTAGGAACAGAGTCATCTAGTGGCGACTTGTACAAGTAGTCGTGGTTAATTGGACACAAATTATGTTTAACATAGGAGAAAGAGGGAGACACTTGCCATAGAATCTCCAGTCGACGACGGGCGCGACCGCAGCGGCGCAGCGGAAGACGTCAGCGCCGCGAGCGAGTGCGAGCGACGCCGCGTAGCCGCCGTACGACCAGCCCCAGATGCACGTGCGATTGCCGTCCAGCCAAGGCAGCTGCTGCTGAAGTGCCCTGCAACATATCACTTAGTTATTTTTTTCGTACATTCATCAACAAAAGTATCTTATTTTTAGACAGGCTACGAACTCTTAGTCTATATTTTTAATTATATATAAGGAGATGACTAAACACCAAGTGCAAAGCACTTCTAAATGTAATATGCTAGCGATGCATACTGGCTGCACAGTAAGTACAGTGGGATTCGATGAAGAAATAGAAAAGATGTGTGCAAATCTACCCTTGCCCTATAGGTTATAGCATCAGAACATACCTTGTGACCGTAACCTGATCATCTATTTCCACGGTGCCCAGGCGACGGTTGAGGGCAAACATGTTATCGATTCCCCGCAGGCCGGAGCCACGGCCATCGATGTGCGCCACCGCGATGCCCCAGCGGTTCACCAGAGACGTGCCCCAGTCGAGTGTCCATTGCTTCGTCACTAACGCCGTGTCCGGACCACCGTATCTAAAAACATGTAAA
Source organism: Papilio alexanor hazarajatica (assembly GCA_018246295.1). Taxonomy (NCBI): domain Eukaryota; kingdom Metazoa; phylum Arthropoda; class Insecta; order Lepidoptera; family Papilionidae; genus Papilio; species Papilio alexanor. The sequence continues at coordinate 3,195 of DWLR01005937.1, forward strand.
CCATAATTTACAATGATTTCATTAAAAATATATTTTTGACTTCCATGATAAAGTAACAAAGATTTTGTTAGTTAATACTCACCAAGCAAAAAAGCCAATAAAATTGGAAAGAAGCATAAAAAATAGAGAGGATCGAGAACAACTAGAAAACATATCAATTTTCAAATATTTAAAAATTTTACTTATTTATGTTGTCAACAGCATCACACGACCATTATATTATATTGGAAGGGTGTGTAATAATTAAAGTTTTCATGAATTATACAAAAGCACATCCCATAATCCGCTAAAATGAAATTTAAATACGTTCTGATCAAATACTCACACATAAACTAATAAAGGCACGTTAGTACGAGTCTGGTAGTTGGGAGGCACTTGAATGTGGACGTCGGCCTCGGGGAAGCCCGCCGCGACAGGCACGCCCATCCTCAGGGTGACCGGCATCTGGCGGTCCGACAACAGAGCAGATGTTTCCGCGTTGTCGTCCCACGTTTTGAGCAGTGTACCATTCTAAAACATAGATTAAGATTTCTAAGTTATTTATACACAAGAACAAACTCTTTACTTTTGTACAGATTTTCTCCCTCGAGCACGCTTTTCTCTTGAAGAGTTCTATACATGCACAGAATTTAAGGCTACATAAATATTTTAATTAATTTTTAATATTAATTGAGAAAATAGCGTTGCCTGAAATCTGGAGGTGCTTTCCGTTATATCGCTTGTTAGCAAATTAATTCCATTTCTTACCACGTCGTATATAAATATCTGAGGCACGCTCGGTCCTGCGCAGTTGATGATGACTCGGGACGTGTCATCGCTGAGCACCGCGTCATTGAACAGACACTGGCCGCCGTCCGCGCGCGCGAGGCCGCACGTGAAGCACGCCACCTCGCGCGCCGAGCTCACCGTGTAGATGTGCTGCTCTGCTGAGTCATTGACGTGGGTCGCTTTATACCAACTGGAATACAAACGGGTATTTGACACGATTATATTCGAACCTAATATTAAAAAGCGAGCAATTCTTATATAAAACCAATAAGTTATCTCGGAAAAGGTCATCGATGTCATTATCTAACGATAACGGGATATAACTGTCCCTGTTTTTAATATATAAGATTGGTTAAAGAAGTCCATTGAATGCGGACGATAAGAGACGAGTTATTGTTCAATTAATTGCTATTGTTCAATTAAAACTTAACGGATGGTACTACTATGTCTGTCAATGAATTAAAAATACAAACGACACAAAAAAAATCTCTATTAACTTACATTACGTCATCATCAGTCCACAACAAAATCTCAATAACCGTATGCGGTGTGTTGGTGCGGCCAGCGCCCGTCCACAGGTTAGCATTAACGTCCGATACTTGTACTATTTGCTTGTATAAAGTACCGTTTACAGACTGAAATAGACATAAATAATTTTAATATACTCCTCATCAGCACTACCATTTAACAGAGCACACTTTAAAGGTATATTAACGCCTTCTCCCGATTTAGCTCAGATAACGGAATATTTACGCCAACTTTTTATTTCAGTTGTCATATCTAGTCAGCCTATTATAGTACGCGATGAATGTGAATGACTTTTAAGATGTATTGTAAGCGCCAATAAATATTTCATATCGACCACCACTACCACCAAGTCACACACTGTCGCACCAAGCACTAAAATATACATGCGTAGCTGCCACTTACTATATACGTCTTCAAAAGTGATAATCATATTTCAGTTAATTTACTCCAAAACTCAAATTAATCATCTAACCCTTCCACGTAAATCATTCCGAAAGCCAATTTAAAAAGTGCTTGCAGTTGAACAGTGTCCAGTCTATTCAAACACATATTTATCCTGTCATATAGTGTTAATAATACTTAAACCATCATCGTCATGAATCAATTACATACCTGCGGAAGGATGGTTACAAACGAATTGCCAGCTTCGTTGAAGAAGATGGGTATATTATCAATCCAGCCATTAGTTTCTGTGTATTGGTAAATCTGAAAATTAGAAATTAAGACACATCAGAGAAGTTCTAGACGAGGAAGCTCTCGACCTTACTCTTAAGGTGGTTAAATCATTTTCGGTGCCCTTCCAGGTGGAACCACATATATTAAAATCTTCAAGGAGATCAATGACCACCCAAGTAAGAGCGCACTGCGACTTCTATTCGGGAACACTTAAACCTAGTTTCTTCATGGAGCTATGAACTAATAAATCTAAGATCCTCCTATCCCTAATCGATAATTTGACATTAATAAAATAACGGAGTCAAGGCTACTGTAGCGTAAGAAAACAATAGACCTTACTGAGGGTAGGTAAATTTTAGCAAGGTAAACACGATAAATCCTTATGCATTGTTTAAATCGAAACAAAGTACTGTAATGTATTCTAAAAAGTTTTCATGGAATAATAATATAAAGTTCACCCTAAAATTGGTCACAGAAAAATTCTGATGATTTGGCGGGGGGACTGAACCCCTTAGATCTGCCAATAAAATCTCCTCTGGGTTCTGCAGTCACAAAAAGCAGCAGAAAATCAGTCACAAAAACAATCATTACCCGTGAGCAGGCGGTTTCGTTGTGCGTGCAGAGTTCAACTTGGAGCGAGGTTTGAGCACGGTTCGTCCACATCAAAGCTATCGTAGTGTTGTCCACAAAGTTTACAGTCTTCAAAATTGGCCTGCAAAAAGGGATTCCTCTTAAATTATCCAATTTATCTGAGTCATTTATTATCATATTTTATATGAAGGGTAACCATAGGTGCCGGTTTGCTTGACTAGATAATTGTACTGCACACATAAGTCTGCCTTACGGTGGTTTTTTAAAGTGTTACAAGGATTTGAAAGTCGTATTAGTAATATCATTTCTTTTATGTAAGAAGTGGCAAACGAGCAAGCGGTCATCTAAGTGACCGCTACCCATAGGCATCTGCAACAATCATTTGCGAATAGCAGATGCATTGCCTACCTTTAATAGACAGAGAAGGGGATAGACAGAAAAATGAACATTACCTTCCCCTATCTATCCCCTTTCCCTTCAAATCCTCCTTCCCTTCCCATCCTTTCCTTATTAGAAAAGGGTGGGAAAGGTAAGAGGACCCAAAATTAGGCTTTCGGAACGTCACTCCTTAGACGAAACGCAGACTATCTACTTCACGCCTGTCTTCTGTGAGGTCGTGATATTTCACCGGTCGAGCGGGCCATTCGTGCAACAGATGTTATTGTTGCGGACTTTACCACTGTTAAATTGATTGCATTTAAAACGGAAAAATTTAAACAAACAGTAATCTGTACGAAACTGTTATACTTACTCGTTTAGGTCATTAGGTGCACTGTATACTGTCTCGTTGCCTGAAGCAATGTCTCGTATTGTTACTCGCACAGTCGGGTTGGTGGTGCCCGGCTGAAAATTGTAATAATGATTTTTAACACCGTCATCCATAGCAAATGTATCAATATCAAACTTAATATTACCAACATTTACCAACATCAACATAAATGTATATTAATTATAAAAATTTGCATATTTCTATTATATATGTTTGGATGTAGAAGAAGCAAGAGAGATATGATAGGGGATCGCGTCAAGTGAAAATCCGTAATATCTGGCTACCCCTCTAGGTCACGGGCGTGAGAGATGTTTCACCTTCCACATTGTCAATTTAATATTATATATTTTTAGTTAACTAGTACGAACTAAACTCACTGTTTAACTAATAAACATATTATCAGCTCTTTCAAGTTATGGTTTTATAAAAGCGAGTTCGTTAACCGTATCATGACATTGTGGAGCAAAATCGTGTGGACCTTTATTGAAATTACATATTTAAAAACGTACCATCTAGTAATTTAGTAACTTATCTAGTAATTTAGGGTAATAAACAGAATTTAGTGCCTTAGTATCCAATAAATGTCTTTTCTTTTTATTTGTTTGTATCTTTCATCAGATCAAGAAATTTAATTGTTTTTGTCATATAAATTACAAACGCAATTCATAAGTTTACGTAAACAATCAACAATTTCCGCACCTTTCATAATCCTCACAAACGTATACATCTTGTCCTCTTATAAACTTATAAAGAAACGAGTTATATTGCAATACGCACGTAACATCCGGTACTTCATACATTCAACTCTCACTGGCGCGATGCAACAAAAAGTTAATACGGTCGATCTAAAAACTGGAATCCACGGAAAGGCGAAGTAAACGGTATATACTTAAAATATTAGTAATCATCGAGCAATTTCATTATAGAATATACTACATTAAGTTATATTCTATAGAAAGCAATATAGAATCTATATCGTTTGAAGTGCGTTCCGTTTATCTCTGTATAGATTCTACAATGTATCGATTAACATTCTGTACAACGTATCTATAAATTTATAGCTCATACATATTTTACCCCAAGTAAAAAGGTCAAGAAAACATCATTCCGCTTTCAGTATTTCTGCATTTGAATTTCTTGCTTATTAAGTCACAAATTAGTTAGGGGGTTATCGCGCTAAATATATGTTATGATACACGAAAGTACATGTCGTCTCTTTCTCGATTAAGACTGAAAATTAGGGCAATCCTACCTACTTATCCTTACCTACCGCTTACTTGCTGACACAATGAATGAAGAACGCGCATATTGCGTAGGAGCCTTTAGAAAGTACTGACTAAAGGCTTATTTATACTAATCGGATAAGTTGCTTATATACTGGTGCAGTCCCCTCTTGGTTGTCATAGTCACCTTAGGATATCTGATCTCGTGGTGTTGCGTGTACTGGTAGTCGACAGAGCCTGGAACGCCGAAGTGCGGCACCTTCATGACGCGCACGTTCGTGTCGTCGAACGTCGCGTATGCCAGCTTACTACCATCCCGGGCAAACCAGAGCGCATTGTTAGACACGAAGACCTCCTCTGGAAAAAGTAATAAAAGTTGTTAAGTTACGACAAACTTCTGCTATAGCATAAATGCTATCGATTAGAGATTTATCATATCACGAAATACCAAAGTAATATCCGGTTATTTTACAACCTTATCGTGATTGAAAAAAACACTTATTTAGTCTTCTTGTGCAAATAATTTTAGGTAGTGGTAGGTGGTTACACAAACAACGCATCATAATTTATACAATGCATTATTATTACATTAATTATAACTTAGTTATAATTAATGTAATAATAATTAGTTATTAGTTTTGTACATATAAGGACTTTAATAAAGGACTATAATCAGTACTATATTTCTCGAATTAAACGACCGAGAAATAAGTTGTTAACATAAAACTACAAACCTTCATAAACCCAATCAGGTATTCCATTATAAATAACATTGACTTCTCCATTGCTTGTGACCTGTTGCGGGTCGCTGTCCAGGTCTGCTTGGTAGTAGATATTGTTGCGATAAACGAACGCCAGAGATGTTCCCGACGGGCCCCACACAAAGTTCTGTAGGAATGCATCTTCAGGGCGGATTCCAGGCGGCAGTATGTCAACCGCCTCGCCAGAAGAGATGTTGACAGCAGCATAGCGCGCTAGGAAACTATACCTGTACACCTGGAAATAAAAAAATAAATGTTAATTAGTAATTTAAATAGAACAGAAATTTAAATTAACTGTATTTACACAAGTGAGCTAATTCATAAAGTATTATCAAATCACATGGATTGTAAAAGAGATCTTGGATTATAACCGCATGATATGCACTTGTAAGTTTTACGGAACATGTTTTTTTTTTTTTTAAATCATTTCAGCCGCTGCCCTAGCGTGGGTAGACCAGAGTTATTCTATAGTCTTTAATTATTACAACATTATAATTATTAAACGTTTATGTCATATAATTTAAAAATGTTTAAAATGTTTAAAAACAAAATTATAAATTTATATAAGGCCCAATAAAAATTAAATCATCAAAATGAAAGCAATCACAGGCCTTAATGTAGATTCCAACTGTATCATATTTTTACTGCGCGTAATATGTAGTTGAATGAACTTTGATGGATGTAAACGTACTATTGAATGAATGAGAATGACAAATTGTATTGTATTTACAAATTAAAGGCTTTCTAAAGAGTAAATCATACGGTTCCAAATGAATCGTACGATGGAGTGAAACGACGCGGAAAGCAGAGGATCGCATATTATGAAAGGCCTGTATGAAGGCTTATAGGCCTATAAGAAGGCCTCTAAGGCCATTAAGGCTTTTAATGTAAAGATTGTAGTTTTCAATCATTACCGGGTTGTAACACAAGTATATGACTTAATACATACTTTGGGTCATTTAATTTATGTAAATAACCAACGCCATATCTCTGTCTGCCCCTTATTGATTAAAAGAAGTTCGACAAGAAGCAATACACAAAAATAAACTGATATTACCTTGAGGGTTACGTATCAAAATCACATATGGAATTGGAACTGTCGTAGTTTTACATGCGGTAACAATGAACAAAGCCACAGTTAGCATACAAATAAGCAATTGTATCGACTTCCGTGACTTAACAACAGTAGCGTTTTATTACTTATTGGCTGTTATCGGAGGCTTAATATACCTTAAGGGTTTGAAAAGTTGAACGACAATTTATTACGGAATTATTGTCATTTACTTTGTTCAAAATGATCCCCATAGCAGTATTTTGTTTTTAAATATTCATTTGGTTACACACTCAACCGTCCTGAGAATAGATTTTAGCAAGGTGAAAACTAAAAACTACACATTGTACATAGTTTAAATTAGAACAAGTTAGGGTAATGCTGGCTAAAATACTAGATAATAAAGTAGCCTGTTATCTAATATATATACATATGAATACAGACAAATATAGACACTTCTGCGTTTAGTCTGATCAGTAGAACAGCAGGAATGCCAATCCTTCCCATCCCGTCTTCTTTCCTTCCTTTCCTTCTTTCCTTCTACCACTCTCCTTTTTCCACACAAATGTGGCACCGCAACCATAACTCCTCCCAATTTGTTTCCAATTCATTCATCCATCCATCTCAGCCTATGATCGTCCACTATTGGATATTGATCGCATCATTGGAGTGAATTGTGCCGTAATCGCCACTCTTGGCAGACGGGTTGGCGATCGCCGTATCTTCCACCGTACTAAGAAAAGGACGCTGCTGCCCATTCTCAGGTGGACTCAAGACAAACAGACAAATGTTTCATGCACAAATGTTTGTCTTGGGTGGGAATCGAACCCACGACCTGCGGCGTGAAAGGCTTCGAAAGCACTCCTCTGGTTGCCTCAGCCAGTATCAGTATCCTCGGTGTAGACATATCGAGTGACGTTCAGTTT
>DWLR01005938.1:0-10485 GCA_018246295.1 Papilio alexanor hazarajatica
TAGGCACATTTGATATTAATAGGAATGTTGTCTTTTTAAGATTTTTTTTATTAAAGACCACCACAGTGCTGTCAGAACATATAATAAAATAAAGTAAATTTACATTCAATTAAAATATTTATATGCATGCTTAAAACTCTGTGATATTTAAACCAAGGAAGTTGAATTTTTTTTTCAAACTCGTCGTTGGAATGTTTCTGTGATAAACGCACAAACTTTATTTTATTCAAAATGGTTTATTATCTTATTACCATTGAATATTAAAATTTAATGACTCTTATTAAAGATAAAAACAAGATAGCATAATAAATATAATTGTTATTTGCTATTTTCATTTTGAAAATTATTTATGCACGTACATAGGTCCTCATAGGACTTGATGTTGTACGAGAGTCCTAAAAAAAGTTAAAAAAGAAATTTAAAAAACGAACACAACAACCACACCCATTCGATTCAATTATAAAAAACCTAAACAATTTAGTGACACTCTCAAACACGTACAATAATTTTGTCATTGAATGAATAAATTACAATCGGCAAAGCCTTTTTTAAAAGCTTACTTTGCCTCTACAGGAACTTCCAGTGAAGGGAGGAGGGACATCCATTCTGAAAGTACCTCACCGCGCATAAACAGCTGCGTACTCTCTACGTGCTCTGAGTGCTCGTAGGCTACGAAGTCACAGTTGTTAACATAAAAAATATAATGATGACTGGCAGGAGGCTTATGTTTTTCACGCCTATGCATCTATGTTTGTTTGTATGTATGTATGTGTGTGTGTATGCATATATGTCCGTTCTATTGTGATCTCCTTCATTAGATTCGTATTCTTCTCCGGAGTGCCATAGGTGTACAGTATAGTGCTTATTGACACGCACTGATACTCTACTATTAAAATTGAACATAACATAATGAAGTCTGAAGTTCATATGTTATATTATTGTAGATTCTATACTGCTATATTGCTCGAAATCAGTATCGATTCATTCGATACTTCAATCATTTCTATCGGCAATCGTTCTATTTTCTTCTTCAAAGTGCGTTGTGCTTGCGAAAAGGGCCGTTATTACATGGGCAGAACTTATTATATTTGTTTACTAGCCTTTACCCGCGACGCCAATCGCGTTGATGTCTTTAAAATAATTTTTGTTTACACACTAAAAGGTACCTTATGCCCTTTTGTGTACACCTGATAAAGTGTGCAAATTGCAAGGCTTGAAAGCGAAACCAAGCAAAAAAATCACAAATATAAAATTAGTTCTGAATTATTTTTATATTTACAGTCAGAGACTACAGTTGAATATGATTTAATATTTAGTACACAATAGAGGGAAAATGTATGAAGGGTATGAGGACTTGTAATGTTGACAAGCAAAAAGTGAAAAAGTATGAGTGCCCATAAACATTTTACTGCCGCCTCGATTCTCGTTTTAGTAATATACGAGGTACATACGAGTACATGTACTTATGAAACTCACTGGAACTAGCCACGCAACTTTAAATGAGGGTCATTGTACCTTACGCTATCTCTTCGTATTTATGGGGTTTGAATATATTCTATGTTGTTTATTTCTACAAGTTACAACGAGTCTGACATAAACGCAATCCTATTTTTATTACGAATAACAACTTGTTACTGCTGTTTCTGCATATGAATAACGAGGGGAATAGGGTCTTTGTACTGGTTTCGTAACAAGTCTACTTGCCACTTCAAAGTATTGATTTAGCTTTCCCAGGGGATCTATTAGATAACCCAATAGATATTATTGGGTTATCTAATTCTTTACAGATGGTCTACGGAAAAATAAATTTAATTAAATCGTATAAATCGGCATCATCTCTAATATTTGCTGTAACAAGTTTGTAACTCATTTAACGATCAATCTTTTAAAATGTTTTAACAAAAACAAGACCTACTTCAATCTTGTATAATTCTGCCCTTTTTTAAGGTAAGGGTAAGGAGTAAGAGATCAAAAAAGTTTCATTTATAAAATATCGATTGCAATGGTACTGTCGACAATAACTACTTTTCGACACAATTTATCTATTACCGAAATTAATTTACGCTGAATCAAATTAAGACGATTAAAATAACATAATTATTAAATAAATTATACATAGTAGGTATGTCAATTTTCAAAATTAATGGGACCCACTTGCGACTGTCCCCTTTCCAACTTTTTTTTACATCGATTCATAAATGAAGTTCTGGGGCAACAATAAAAAATATTAGCGAATTGAGAACCTCCTCCTTTTTTTTCGAAGTCGCTTTATAAATATCGCTAACCCTGTTATAAATAAATAAAGCTTCCAAGTGAGATTTAAAGAAGATAAACCTTTTTTGGCCTCATTACATCTCGACAGACGTTTTAAATGAAATGTTGGGGCCAATCAAAAACACAATTTCGTTAAAATGTAAATAAAAAGCTTTTTTTTGTAAGAAGCAATTATTTATGTAATTCTCAAATAGAGTAAATCAAATACTATGCTGTCATAATGTAGGGATTTTTTTTAATATTACTAGATTATTGAAATAATTCGCAAATATTTCTTGTCACCATTTCAACTAAGATTAAATGTTTGTGCTAGGATATTGTTCCTGACAATAATTGTATGACGGATTCGAACCTACGACCTCATGATCGGTAGTCCATAACATAGAAGCAGTAGTAATAAATATTCCTTTAATATAATATTTTATTATTGTGGAAAATCAATTATAGATATATTGCAAGAACCGCAAGTAGAAACTATGAATTTATTTCTAAGCATCGCTGAAAATCGCGCTTCGCGATTTTGTCGTTTCTGTCAATTTGACATCACAAATAAATTCAAGATACTTATAATTTGCATTTGAATATGTAATTTGATAAACTTTTTGTTTTATGTTACAATTAAGATAACCTTATTCATCTATTCTGGTATTTATTAGCCTAATCAGACAAAAGCCAAATCAAATTTTAAATTCTTTCTTGTTGTAAATGTTGCATCATCTTTTTATACATTAGTTTAGTGTTAAGTATACTGTAGAAAATGGCCTTTAGCTTTGAGAAATTTCGTATATACTATGCATCCATGCATACATCATGCCTTTAATATAAACTTAATTACGTCTTGTTATAAGTACAAGCCGTAACTAAACCGGTCAGGTTTGAAACGTCGTTTCACTCATGCATTTCACTGTTTATAATCGCTTTGAAATCGATATTACAAAACGTACATCTAAGAGACATTCTGTTATTATTCATTTAAATAAACGTAAGCAAATACAATTAACAAAGCAAACTTCAAAGGCAATGGAATTCATATATATACAATTTTCCTGTCGCAGTAAATGCTTTTGTAACTTTTTTTTATTATAAAAAATAAATAAACAATCAGCTGATGAGTGCTGGATAGCACAAAGTTTTTATTTCAAATAAATAAATAACCCTCACTTCTTAAGACCATACTTCATAGGATCAAGTTTTTACTATCTTAGTAAATATTAAATTCATTCACAATTCTTCAACCTTAGATTGACTATGGTTGGTTAGATACTAAGGTTGTTCAATCGAAAAAGGATTAAATGGATATAAATACTTTTAATGATCTTGCATTTCCTACAGACTTTATCTTAACCCTGGCATGTAGTTATATTGATACAGTATGTCTAGGAAGCTGCTAGATTCTTTGCTCGAGTAAATTTTTCTTACATGCATATTAATTTTTATTATTTTCTTGTAACACATAGTTACCAGATTAACATAAGTTAGATTAATGACTATATTTCTGTATAAAGGACCTTAAATTTTTTTTAATAACTTCTAAAATCATAAGCTATATTAACATATAACAATAAAAAGATTTGTACATTAAATAATTTAGAACAAAGTTTTTTTTATATTGCACAAATATAAAACAGCTAATAAAATAAATGTAAATTACATTAAATAGTCATAACTCACACATTTTCATAATGTACTGTGTCATTTGTCTATAAAAATTAAGACAAATAAATCATTAATTTTAATTAAAAAAAAACAAAGTTATTTCAATGACTGACCGGTTGGAGCAGTGGTAAGATACTTGCCTCTCACGCTGCAGGTTGTGGGTTCGATTCCCACCCAGGCCAAACATTTGTGTGCATGAACATGTCTGTTTGTCTTGTGTCTGGGTGTAATTATCTATATATGTATGTATTTACAGTATTAATATATGTAGTACATCAGTTATCTGGTTTCCATAGCACAAGCTCCGCTTAGTTTGGGATTAGATGGCCGTGTGTGAATAATATCTTAGAATATTATTATTATATTATAATGCAATATTATTATATTTTGCCCGATTGCATGCACAATGTATGTACGTGTATGTATGTTCGTTCCATTGTGACCTACTGTTTCTAGACCAATTATGATGAGTGAGTGACATTCGATACGTATTCTTCCCCGGTGTGTCAATGGGCTGCAGTCAGTCAGGTTATTTTTTTTAATCAATACTAGTTAAACTATTAAACAGAATCTGTATTCAATATAATATTTATTAATAATATAACGAAATGAGCAGTATAAAACCATACATGGATGTAATATTGAAATAAAAGTTTCGACATATGTTTTTTTTAGTATAGAGATGAACTTCGTTGCCGTAATACAGGTCTGTTGGTCTAGCTCGGCTTCTAAAGATGAAAGTGTTATAAATAATATATGTGTTATTCTGTGCCGTTGTTATTTTTGCACGTTCTTGATATAAATAAAAATTAATAAATACAAGAACAATATTATTTCTTGAAAGTGATAAAAAAAGTTTCATTCGATCTATACGCATTGTCTATAAAATAAATTGACGATGCTAAATGAAGTTGAAAGCGGGTTAAGGTATTACGTAAAGAATACTCACCGGAGCATTGTTGTACTTCGGTGGCGGCGGTGAGAGCCAGCGCTGCGAACACGACTATACCCCACAGTAACATGGTGCTGAGTGACTGTGAATGTCACTTACGAACTGGATCGCACGATACTCCACCACTACTTTATACAGGCTTTAAAATGACGTACTTACACCGCACACATCCACAACCTGACGATCTTCGTCATTTGTAGACTATAATCGATTGTTGAAGCTTGGTTTACTTATTGCATTAAATTAAATATTTTAGGGCACAGAATGCTGCGAAGTTGTTTTAGTTGTATTTTTGCTATTTGTGTAATAAGTAAGACGCCGCAAATTGCCAGGTCATATTGAAGGATATTCCTGGGTCCAATTAGAATTAAGTAATGAACATTTACATTGGGTGCCTAGATTAGAAGTCAGCAACCTTTTGACTCGGGAGAGTCAAAAATTACAATTTAAAAATTTCAAAGTTTTTAAAGAGCTCCAAAAATTCTTCTTACCAACAATAAATAGTACTTTCGTAAATAAAGTTTTTTTAATAAAAAATGTAATCCATAAGAAAAAATATCTATAAAAATATCTAGAGATAGAAATGGTGTTACTCGTTAATCGATTCAGAATGATTTTTAAATGTTTTTTTCTATGAAATAAATAATATTTGCGCTTATCTTAAATAGCTTTAAATAAAAATAACAGTCCAAACAATGTTTTTGACTATTTTTTAAATTAGAGTATTCTTTTATATTTTCGAGTTATTTTATATATCTAAGATGTGTTGAGGTCAAATAAGTCGAAAAAAATATACATCATCTTCAAAGCTCTGTAGTGCCTAAGGCATCATACGCACTGAGCGGATGCCGAGAGCCGCGAGCCGCGCATTCAAAAATGTGTATCAGAAATAAACAACGACGGCTCGGCAGTCGACGAAGGCACGGTTCTGCGGCTAGCCACGTGGTTGCCTTACGCACATTGCAGATCGCGGCTGCTTGCCATAGACTATTGCGGTTGCAACGATGCGCTGCATATGGCGAGGTTGCACAGGTGGAACCCCGGTGAGCTGCTGGTCGCACCCACATCAGCTCAATGGGGAATTGGGGGAAATTTTAGTTATTTTCCCCTTCCCGCTGTTTTCTAATAAGCAAAGGGTGGGAAGGGAAACAGGATGGATAGAAGAAGAAAACGTCAATTCTTCTGCCCTGTCTAATAAAGGTAGGTAACGCATCTGCAACTCGCAAATGCTTGTTGCAGATGCCCATGGGTAGCGGTCAATAAGGTGACCGCTTGCACGTTTGCCACCTTCTTGTATAAAAAAAAGTAATTTTAATTTCTAAAAAGACACAATAAGTTTAATCTATTGAATTTAATTCTCTCGAGATCGAACCGTGAATAGTAGTTAAATGTCTTGAGGTAAAGAAAAAGAATTTCAATTAATATTTTTATTTTGCTAATAATTGTTGTTCATTCGACTTAAAATGCCACAAAATTAAAAAAAAAACATAAATATTCCTATTAATTCCATACCCAGATCTACAGTATATTTTTGCGCATGTTATATTTTTACACGGTTTGATGGTTTTAAAATAAAAACTCATAATTAATTTGTGGTATTAAAATGATAACAGAAATCATTATATTATTTTCATACATTATCTTTTGTAAAGCGTACTGTTAGTATCTGTTACATTCCAGTTATTTCTAAAAACTTCGTCGATTATTTCAGGTAACATATTATCGTCGGCTTGTAGGGTGTTGAATGTGCGCAGATATTTTTGTAAGGGGGTTTGTGTTTGTACTAATACGGCATAACACAAAACTAATCGATTTTCATCATTGTACACTCTCCACTGCAAAAACCCGCGTTGATTCTGTAAGCAAAATAATAGCAATTAGTATCTATTAATATTTTGTGTTGTCGAATAGGCGGGCTGAAAACGACAGGTGAAATGCCATGAACTCACAGAAGACAGGCAAATTTTACTCATCGTTTTCCACCATAAAAAAAATCTCTTCCATAAAAAATCATATTAATTTTGAACCAAATACATAGCGTAAAATATCGTGTAAAAACTTTCAAAATTCCATCTAATTAATAATCATTTTTAAGTCAGGCATAATTATTTGCACTAAATTAAAATTATTAAAACTTTCGTGAGGCATTTTTTAATAAACTAATTAATATTCGCTTAACTCATGTGTGCTCCGATGTATGTAACGACTAGTTTCAGAACCAGTCGGGGGTTCTTTAACAGAGGAAGTGTGAGTGAATTAATGGGCTTGATTCGCGGTCGCGTCACGCCGGCACGGGTTCCGACCCCCGACGGGTCTGAAACTAGTCGGTACATACACCGGAGCACACGTGAGTTAAGCCGCTATTTTAATTAGTTTACTTGCACTAAATCTTCATATATGGTATCCGTAGGACGACAGTCATGGTAAACACAAGGACTTTTAACGCATAAGCGTTTCTTTAACTATCAGTTAGAAATCATGTTTGTCTAGTCCAATGTTTCTCAGTATTTTACTTGGATACCTAACGCCTCCCACAAATTTTCCCTCGATATTTGGCGGACGATGAAAAAAAATCAAACCAACTTGTATGTATATGGTATGTTAAAAATCATTTATTATTGTTAGTGTTTGGTTGAAAAGTTAGCTTCAAAATAATTTTTGAACTATTTACAAAAAATATTTTTTACACCTACCGGACACTAACTTTAGATTTAGAATAAACATAATAATTGACGATTAACGCTATCATTTACAATTAATTTAATAAGTTTTTATCGCATATAAACAACTATGATAATATAAATTTGTTTATTATAAAGAGAATAGACTTGATTGTTTGTTCTGGATTAACACAAAAACCACTAAACCAATAAAAAACCACTAAACCGATTTTAAAAACTCTTTCACCTTTCACTTATCTATCGGCGATTAATTGGCAATGAAAAAAAAATGGCCTACATTTATATTATTTTCATACACCCCAGTGAAGCAGGATAGGTTTCTACTATAATATTTAATAATGTAGTCGCAATACAACCTAATTAAGTAAAAACACTTAATATTGTCGTGTATTCATTGTGCAAGGACTTAACAAAAATCTTTTAACCTTTTAACAAAATCGGCTACTTAATGTTTATATTTCCGACGTTTCGAGTGGGTACTTTACAGCACTGTTGGCTATGAAAAACCGTGTAAGTACACATAGCAAACTTAAAACACCAAAACTCCATAATGTTTGCGACTAAAAGATTTCGTTATTCCACATTTGGTTACTTTCCTCTACCTATGTAACTTAAGAGGCTTATCAATGTGGTGAACATAGCAATTAAAATATTAATCTTTGATGTCAGAGATGCTATAAATAAGGAGTATTTTCTTAACATGTATTTATATCCAGGAATGTGTTTATTTATGTATAATAATTTTGTACTTACCACAGCGACATTAGAAGGTACTTTCATCACACTGGTGAATGACGTCACAGCTTCCGACTTCACCGGACAATGTACTGTCGCACATGGTTCTACAAATGAAATTCAGTTAATTTATAACTAATATTTATAATCGTAAAGAAAAGCTATATAAAGAGTAATCACAACCTACGACCATATACTCGTAAATGTAAATGTGTGCCAGCATCGTGTCAAGTGGAAATCCCTAATCTCTGCCTACCCCTTTAGGTTACAGGCGTGATGTTGTGTAATAATATTTTTGATTGAAATTATACTTCCTTAGGCGCATTAGATATAGAAGACGGGAGTGAAATTTTTGACGCAACAAAATTCGAGCGTCAGAACAGAACGTATTAGCGGGCACGAATGGCCCGCTCGACCGGTGAAATACCACGACCTCACAGAAGACAGGCGTGAAGTACAAGTAAGTCTGCGTTTCGTCTGATAAGCGAGGTGCTGGAGGCCTAGTTTTAGTCCTCTTCTCCTTCCCACCCTTTTCTAATAAGTAAAGGGTTGGAAGGGAAAGACGATTTGACGGGGAATTGGATGGATAGGAGAAGGAAATTTAAATTTTTCTGTCTGTGCCGTCCTCCGTCTATTAAAAAAAACACAATATTTTCATTATTAGATAGAGTAGAAAAGTATCTATGCCTTTTGTTTTTTTTTATTATGATGTACATCTCATTTTAAATAGGAAGTTATTATAATATACAACTAAATAATTTTTTACACCTACTACTACAAAAATAGTAACATAACCTTAGAATGAAACTTCCTACTCAAAGATATTTGCAGTGTTGGAACAAAACTTGCTCCAAACTAGTTTAACATCAAAAAAATTAGTCACAAGTAGATTGCGTGTTAAAACATGGTATTATATTATTTTTCTCATAAACGTGCTATCGGAAGTAGAAACCCAAAATATTCTTTTGTTTATTTTTAATGTTCATTATCATTAAATTTAATCACACTTTAACATTAATTTAATAGCGTGAGTAAATTAACAAATGCTTACTATATTACGTAATTTTACGTTTTTTAATAAATTAAAAAATGTATACATTAACACAACATACAACCTACTCTAAAAAAATTCCCTTATCATATTGTATTTATTCAAATATAACTACAATATGCATACATGTATACAATTTACTCCGACTATTACTATTTTTACACAGTTTACTATTCACACAGATTTAAGAATGTTATTTTGACTCTTTTTTAGCTTAAGGCGGTGAAAAATCGTTATTAATTTGGGCTCCTTAAACAAATTCAATTTCTAACAGTGGACGTCGTTGATAGATGACCATGATAAACTTTATCATAATCATTCTACGCATTTCAACTACAAAAATGGCGACTAACATACAAGAAATAACCTCCCAAACGCAACCACATCACAGTGAATTTGATGTAAAATCAGCTGTCTACTTCCTTTTTAGTTTTCATTTATGTTTTGTTATTCTTCTCATTCTTTCTCACGTGGTTCATGTACTTCCCAATACAATAAAATAATTTGTTTGTGGTCGTTATTTTTCTACCTATAAAGCCCAAAAATAGCTAACGTAGGTATATGTTAATACGTATACCTACGTGTGAGAATTAAATTGCCTAAATTTTAATCATTTTGATAGCACTTTTCTTTATTCCATTCTCTTAACGAATTATACGTACATTAAGCTTTTAGGGTTAATATCACGAGTGTCGAAGAGGCTGTGCACAGAGAAGGAGGAGGTGTGCAGCCACTGCGGGGGTCCGCACCTCAAGCATGGGTGCACCAAGTGGCTGTCCGGCGAGGCACCCGCCTGTAGGAACTGCCATAAGGCGAAATCCGACAGGCGGGACCATAACGCGTTCAGCGTCGACTGTCCGGTGAGGGCGAGATGGGAGGCGCTCGCCAGGTCCGCAGTAGCATATTGCTAAGGTGGATCCGGGCGCCTCCCGGCTTTCCCAAGCTGGCAGACGTCGGTATCACGCCGTGCAGGCAAACCTGCAAAGGTCTGAGCTCTCCACGGCAGAGTTAATCACAGAGGCGGCGAAGAGGAATCTCTCGTTCGCCTTAGTCCAGGAGCCCTATGTGGGAAATAGGGGTGAGATGAGACGGTATCCGGGGACAAGAACGGTGCAGTGTGCCGCCAGGGCCGCCGA
>DWLR01005939.1:0-10485 GCA_018246295.1 Papilio alexanor hazarajatica
CTTGGGTGGGAATCGAACCCACGACCTGCGGCGCGACAGGCAAGTGTCTTTGCCACTGCGCCAACCGGTCAGTCACTTATTTTGCGACCGGTTTAATATAAAAATAATATATACTTTTCTACTTTCCTAATTTCTAATTGGATTTACTATATTATCGTGCTCAATATTGAACAATAATCAGGATATCAATTATCCCTTAGCTGGGGCAGAATCGATCGTCTTGGGATCGCATTACACATTCCTTTGCCGTAGCGCTCTGGAGATATTAAATTGTCCAATCTTAATTTTTATAAGAATATTTTATAAGTCTTTTATAACCCACTAGATTATAATATTTATCGAATATCTAATAATTTATATTTTTAATTCCGAGCTTTACGACGAAAAAGCTCCTTTGTCTCTTGGCCCTCCTGAGCATACTTCGAAGTCATTAAATCCTACAATTTAACAAGCCGTACGTTTGTGATGATTTATTAATCTTAACAGAATATCATACTTATTTGGTTTTAGTTTTTCATGGTTTAAATAGTTTTTACATGCCTTAGGGAGGTCCTAATCCTGACTTGTATATTACGACCTCGAGTTTGATTACCGCGTATTCTTGTACCGCGTATTACATTCTTTTGCTAACAGGATTAACATATATAAATATTTGTGTGCATGAACATGTATTTTTGTCTTGTGTCTGGATGTGAAAACCACCAGAGGACGGGCAACAGCGTTTTCTTAGTATGGCGGAACATACTACGATCACCAACCCGCCTGATAAGAGGGGTGATTATGGCACTTTTACCCCCAATGATGCGAACAATGGGCGTATGCCCAGGAGTGGACGATAGGCTGAGATGAATGAATGGGTGGATGTCTAAGATAAGATAATAAGATTAATTACGATCAAATTGTTAGAATTAAGATGGAATACAAGATTTATTCTTAAGTTGTTAAGAGGAAGTTGCCTTTGTTATTAACTGCGCTGAAGAGTTCCGCAAGAGCTTCAAACTAAGACTCCGTCAACTTCTTACCGTAACGTCTGCGTGTCGGTTTATGATTTAAAACTTTAATATTAAAAACTTTCGGACGATGTAAACATCATTTTATTATATATTATTTATACGAATTCTTTAGAATTCGTATAATGATATCAATGCCACAAATTTTACTGGTAAATTTTTATTGTTGTAAACCAATCCATTGATAGAGATGGTTAAGAGATGGCGCTGTAATAGATTTAGTTGTGTAGAAATTCGTGGTTTTTCATATGAGATACATGTACAGATAATTTTAAAAATAAAACCGTACCTTAATTCAAAATCACATCCAGAACATTGAAACTATCTCCGAAATATTCAATTAGTCTATTTAAGAATTGATTAATTTAAAGCATTAGATTATTTCGTACGACAATGCAGTTTCTGTTCTATATAATCTTTCTAAAAGACGCAGAACGAATGAGGAACAAATGACAGCTCTTTTATAGGCGTCTCTTTAAATTGCAGCATTCCTTGACCCCGGCTTTGTCTTACGTCAAACACAAGAACACGTGCTTCTATACGCGAAAATAATGCATTCGTGTTTCAAACGGAACTACGTACTTCAGTCTTAAAAAGGCTGCTTTCATATCTGTTTCTCTTTGCTACTTCTGTATGCAAATTATTTATTCAGTTACGTTATACACAGAAGAATCAAAGCGAAATAGAAACTTGTCTGCTTTAAACGAAATTTAAATATGTTTAGCATCAGATATTTGACTTATCCATCTCTATTGTTAACATGGGCATACAATGCTAAAATATTTATTTTTTTATTATTCGGGCAATTTACAAAAAAAAAATTGAGCAGAATTTATTACGCTTCTTCTATATTAAGTTTGGTTTGTGTTAATGTGTAAATAACGTATTATTAGAAATTAAGTATTTGGTTTCAATCACTTTATAATTTCAGCCATATGAAAATTCGTAAAGGAGCTTTTGATAATAATATACAAAATCAGTTTCATAAAACATGTCATCTCCCAATGTATATACAACTAACCATATTCTTAAAAGGGAAATATTATAAAATGCAAAGAAAATCCTATTCCTTCAACTATTCTCGTATTAAAGTAAGTTCAAACTTCTTAGTTTAAACCACTTAAGTGCCTACTCCATGCAATAGACTCTTTAAACTTCCGAACCAACGTTCTATTTACAACTTTACATTAACGACTTAGTTTCGAATTTAAGGCGAGGAAAAAATCTTTGTACTTCAGTAAGTGTCTCAAGTTCTAAACATAACTGGGCTGAGAAGTTTATATATCGTACATCATACAGCCAAGTTGTTAATACAATACTTGTTATTAATCTATTTAAATAAAAAAAAAATTACACACTGGTTGGGATATGAACTTAATAGGTTGATTGTTTTAGCTTTGTCAAATAACGATTTTAGTAAAATTGTGAAAAACAAGAAAAAATACAAATTTTCATAAAAAAATACCAGCTTATAAATCAATGCAGTCAAAGCGTTTTATGAGAGAGTAAAAGAATAAAACAGTAGAATTTCTGAAACCTGTTTGAAGTTATTAATTGATACTTTTTCTTTTTTACCAATTAGGACTGTACACATTTTTCCTTTGGAGCAAATTTATGAAACGATTTAAAAATCTTACTTTATAAAGACTCTTCTTGCGAAACTAATAACGAATGGTTGTTTTTGGTTGAATTACACAAACGGTAATAGCCTTGAGAGCTATGTATAAGAGCCAAAGAAAAAGCCAAAATATAAATGATCTAATCTGTGATCTGCACTCAGCTTTACTACTGGAACGGACACACATACATATGTACATACATACACGCGATAAACATTAACCTTATGTAACTTGCATTTATAAAAAAAAAAAAAACAATAATCCCAACAGATTGTACCCCTACCAATGACACTTTGGGGAAAAATTTTAAAATCGGTTCAGCCGTTTAGATTCAAGGACGATGGTAAAAGGTCAAAGGAGTACAGTATATACTCTGTATAACTGAGCATACACTATACTCCTTCCTTAAGCGCCTCCTCAGTTCCTCTGGCGGTGTGGATGTTCATGGCAGGTATCGCTGAACGTTAAGCCGTATCTCCTTTGCCCCCATATTCTTTAAAAATAATATGGGGCAAATGCAGATATTTTACTGACAAAGTTTATACGTCAAATAGTATCTAGTTATTACATATTGTTAGAACGAATTTCATTTAAAGCCATGCTACAGGAAATTTGACAAATACTTAGAATACTGGGTTAGCTGAATTATAATGCGGATGAAGAGCAAATGCTTTCACCACAAAATGTTTAGGGTATTAAAGCGTGTGTGTAGAGACAATGGGTGCGCTTTGCGTCCTAAATATGCTACTAAATATAAAAAGCCTTCATACGAACTAAATTTTTGGGGACGGCTGCTTTTAACACGACCTTTGTTATGTATAGGTCTCTAACTTGGTCGTTACCATCACATTTACAATGTTACTTCAATCACTAAATTATAAAGCAGTTATTTTTGTACTAACATTTGTGATTATTCATAATTAATTTAAAATGGTAATATCCTACGTTACGGACGTGTTCTATTCTTCAAACCCCGCATCCGTCAGAATTACTTGAAAAATATCTTAAGAGAGGAACGAAGAGAACAAGACATTAGCAGTTAAGAAGCACTAATGAGTATAGAATTTTCTTGAAATATCCATAAGGCGGTACAGGGTATCCGTATCCAAAAATGTATGAGATGTTTGGATATGGGTATTTAGAACAATTAAGACCACTTCCCACAGTAGGAAAGAAAACTAGGAATTTGTCTATGGAGTTCCGGCAGTGCTTTGGAACAAAGTTGAATTTCCGGAAATAAGAGCGGACTTGATGCGCGCGACCATCAACTATCGCGATGGGGCGCGGATTCCATAATGATTTTCTGATAGCATCTGTTTTGGGAGAAGACGATAATTAAAATGCCATTACCAGTGTCCGCGGCATCGCAACGGAAATTATTTTTTTCATCTCGAGAACTTTATCGAAATTCCTTTTATCGAATTCAGAATTTTATATTTAGTATAATCTTATTATTCATAATTCAACATTTTTCTATAGCAGATATTCTAAATTTTATGTTTATTTAATACTTTAATTGTACTAAAAATATTTACACTAATTATTTAATA
Organism: Papilio alexanor hazarajatica; assembly: GCA_018246295.1. NCBI lineage: Eukaryota > Metazoa > Arthropoda > Insecta > Lepidoptera > Papilionidae > Papilio > Papilio alexanor. The sequence goes on from DWLR01005939.1 coordinate 4,180, forward strand.
CTTTACCTTATGCGTAGAAATTAAATGTAGCTTATATTACTTCAATGATTTATTTTGTTTATTTAAATATACTTTAACGTTTTTCTTTCTTTGGTATTCTGAACTGCATTATACTGACAATGCTTTGCGCCTTCACTCACTCTATTTTATTAATATCACCTATATATGTAGATGTTTACAAAGAGAGGAAAATCGCAGTCTACCCCTCTGAATGACGGCTGTATTATACCGAGGCGGGCTCCCGTATTGCTATTTAGAGGAACCATATCCTTTCAGTAAGAGCTGTGTTTCCTATCATTTCACTTAAAGAGGGTAATAGTCGTTAAAATCGCTGACAAAGGAGTGCCGTCAGCACTAAATCCATCAAACCAAGTGAATTGCCCGAATTACCATAACTCCGTCCATCATACCTCCTGAGTCTCGCGCCCGCATCAACCGTGAAACAGGATTTACATAATGGCTGACATTGTTGAGCTATTATTGATTTTTATCGTGAATGTTTTCGTTCTTCGGTGAATATTTTAAGGAGCACATCTTTTAAAGATTTTACGTATGTCACCGTAAAATTGTGAACATAGTTTGTAATATGTCTACCGTTATTACAAAATTTTACGCGAACTGACAATTTATAATTTAACATATTTTTTATCGATAGTTAATAATATGTCAACGGCAAATCGCCAAATTATAGACTAGTTGCCCTGCGTTAAATAAATACGAAGCATTAAAATTGAAATTAGATGTAGCTTATTTTTTTAGGTTGATAATGATACATATAAAATTAATATCTTAATCAAATTTATCAAAGAAAAAATAGGCTTGTTACGTTTGACTTCATACATCAAATTGTATATGGTTAGTTCAGTTCACGATTTTACAACAGTTATTATATCCCTAGTGAGATTATGAACTAACGATATTTGCAATTTTACTCCAACATATGCATTCATCAACGTCGTAGCACTAAATGCTACGCTAGAAATAAAAATCTACACATTATACCTCATTTTTTTATAGATCAGTTACCAATGTATCACAATATCTTTCTTATATGGTTTTTCATATTAATTAAATTAAACGAAAAATACATAAAAAATACGATATGTTATAAATATAAAAGTAAAAATTAGATATTTTAAATATTTATTTTAATAATAAGCTAGAAAATATTTTGTAAGAATTCTAAGCGTGATTGTTTACTGTAAATGATACAGTGTCAGAATTATTAACACTGTGTGCATTTTCCATCAATCATTTAAAAGTGACTCGTACACAAAAGTCAATGAGATATCTGCTACGAATTCAAATGAGGTGTGCGTGGGAAGCTACGCTCCTGTAGTGTGCACTAATCGATCACTGAACTCATATCAGGTAATCACTGATGTCCCTATAATGGCTGTATAGGCTTTTAAGCGAATAGTTATAAAGCACGGAGAGCTGGCGATTAATCAGAATTAACGTAGTTGTGTTTTAATTGCTGTTTGTTTTCAGTATTTTACAAGTTACAAGTGTATTGGATAATTAATTGTATTACAAACCGTTTGAAAAATTCACAAGCTTATCTAAGCGGAAGGGAATTATTTTTGTATACTGCGTTGTTTAAATTAAATGATTATGATATAGTACTTTTCTTTTGTTCCAGATTCAACATGTGAAAAGGAACTGTACTCGGAGTCAGAAAAAATATAAACAATGAAATATACGTAATTGGAAAATGACATAGATTTAGATACATGACAACAATGATATTAATGTATCTATAGTAGTTTTATAGAAGCAGCCATGAGTGCACGAGTGCCATATACAGCCTACAGTAGTATTATGACATATACTTATCCTTCTAAAAGACCTCCCGATAATATGTTAAGACAAGTAAAAAATAATTATACTGCAACTGATAAAACGAAAGCGGATTACGTAAGGAAAGAGATAGGAAATAATACGAGAGATAAAAGCGAGAGTTATATGATGCTAGTCGATGATTTCAGTGATTATTTCTACGGAAACGCAAGTCACGATATATTTAGTACTCGCAATGGTTCACTAGACATTCTGAATGATGTTTACGAATACTCAAATTGCACTTTTAATGGAACTTTAAATATTTCGTGCTTCAACCGTATAGATGTTACGCCTCAGTACAATTTCTGGGCCTTGTTACTTTTAATATTCCCATTTTTTACTCTGTTTGGAAATGTGTTAGTGATTTTGAGTGTTGTGAGAGAGAGGACTCTGCAGACGGTGACGAACTACTTCATAGTGAGCTTGGCTGTGGCCGATTTACTGGTAGCTGTAGTGGTGATGCCCTTTGGAGTTTATTATTTGGTGAGTATTTATAATAAGTTTCCTTCTTTCTTTTCTTTCCCCACTGACTTTTACATTATGTTTTAATACAAAATTGTTTACTTTATACCTGGTTTAATCAAAGATAGCCGGTTGATTAGGAGTTTCATTTAATAATTTATTCCCATAGATATAAGCAAAGAAAATAGAAAATTTCTTCCCAGTAGCAGGACCTATATATACATAAATAAATTTTATTACATTTTTTATATTAATTCATAAACGACGGAGTTAAAGGAGGAAAACCGCAATATAAGTTATAATAGTAACATATATAAATATCAACGGATTATTTCAAGAATTTCATATAATATCATGTTTTTAAATTAAAATATTTATTGAGTAGAGTTGAGACAACAATACATTTTGCTTTCGAGCCCCAATGCAGACGCAGGTTAAGATATTTACCACTGAATCAGGTATAATTATTGGCTATGAACGGCGAGTGCATTGAATAATCTCTTACCGCCGACACGACGATCGGACATTCCACAAATCCAATTGGATTACGGTGACATCGAATTACCAAAGGAGGACAATGTGTCTTTATTTTGTAAATGTAAACACCGAAATAATTGTACATTTACAAACCTTACTTTCAGGAAAAAAAAATCAACTGTAATTCAGGTAAATGTATATTAAAAAGATCAACATACTTTAATGTACTACGTCCTGTTTCTAAATATCACATGCAACGAGCAATTCGGTGGTTACATTAATTATGGAATAACATACTGTTATATGATATGATTGACGTTTGACATCAACATGTCTTAAATATTTTAAAATTCATTTATTTACATTTTTATAAATATTTGTTGTTTGATAATAATATTCTACATAAGTTATGTGAGAAAAACAAAATTGGTAGTGCATTTAATCAGCAGCAGATCTGCAACTACGTACAGATTAGAATGTCCACTGAACCCGACTCTAATGTTCGGCTGCTTACATCTATGTGGGCCGTTTAGTGCACACATTGATTAACTCCATAAAGCAAAATGTTGAAAAATGCAATAAAATAATGTATATTATTTTTTATATACATTATTATATAAATAATATATAATAATATAAATTCAAATATATGTTGTAGAATGCATAAATACAGATATTGCTTTCATCTAATGGTATATAAAATCAATGAGAAAGAATAGCCAAAAAATAATCATCAGTATTACAATTTTTATATGCCTGGTGGAGTTAATCGATTTGGCAACTGAAAACAGTAATAAAGTTGAATTCAGTCTTCAAAACTTTTAGTTTTTTATTACAGAAAAAGTTTTAAGTACATAATAACTATATATTTTTATTACAGATTTTCTATAAAAATGAATGTTGACGTTTTTTTTATAATATATAATTTGTAATTAATTCATCAGCAATATATGTAAATAACGGACGTACTCGTAACAAACGGACCGGTTGGTAAGATGCTTGGTGCGGTTGGTAAGATAAGGAAAAACATTTGTGTCCATGAACATGTCTGTCTTGTATCTGGATGTAAAGACCACCAGCGGACGGGCAGCAGCGTCCTTTTCTTAATCTTGAAGAGATCAAAAAATATGTATTGCATTAATATGGGTTATTACACTTTATTCTTAATAACTATTAATTTGACCTCAGAAGTACTCGATCCTGTGGCAATTAGACTGTGATTGACTAATTTGTTTTACTTTAATTCTGATAAGACGGCTCTAAAAATACCGTTATCATTCGGCGCTTGCCAGTGCATTTGAGTTGCATTATTGAAACGATTTACATTAGAATATGGAGTAAATCAAAATGACTTCTGAAATAAATTACTTATTATTCAATGGTCAAACAAAAATTTCCATTTAATGGTGGTTAATCTTTATTATTCCGGAAAGTTTTTTATAAATATAAAAAGTTATGACTATACCAAGAGCTTTGACACTTAAATTTAATATTTAAAAAAAATTGAGTTAATCGATGTCTGCACTGAACGGCTCATGTAACATTAGCACTTGAACTTCGATAGCAGGCTGCAGAAGAACCCCCGACTTCTGGCAAAATCAATTCAATTCAAATTTTGTGTAGTTTATAATGTTTAATTAAATAACTTATATAAGTACTAGCAGACCCGGCCACGCGTTGCTGTAGCTGAGTGATTTAAGAAGGATTTAAAAGACAAAATTTAACACAAATTAACATAACATTGTACTATAATTTTGTTGTTCTCATATTTTACTGAATTATGTAACTGAACATTGGTAGTTAAATAGATATCCAAAATAATATACAACCCATGAAAATAAAATGAAAAATAATCCAGAAAAAGCGATGTCACATAATATATCGATCAAAAAATCACATGCACCACGTGTAGTTGAAAAAGAAATTTCGAATACATGGCGCTACCGCGCCATCTATGAGGAGTCCATGATAAGCGGTCCGACAGTTTTCTGTAAAAAAATCTGATGTGAGGCGCCATCTTTTCGAGATTTACGAAACTTACGATTAATAACAACCATCAACCTTGATAATCAGTTTATTGCTATTTATCAATTATTGAGGCCATTAATCAAAATAAAAACTATCCTATCTCTCAAGTTGGACCAAATTACACATAAATGCCAACTTTCATCAAAATCGATTGAGTTGGTGAAGAGTTCACTGAGAACATACATTGTGACACTGGATTTTTATATACGACCCCTACGCAAGTGGGAAAAGGGCAGGAAGATGATATGATATCATCGAACTTCTGATAACACCTCCCAGTGGAGGAGGATTTTTTCAATGAACAACTAGTCACACATCAGACCATAATATCATATCGATAACCAAGGGAACAAAATAATATTACATTAAGATTTAATTTAATTTATTAAATTATATTTCATAATTTTAAGTAGTTTTGGTAGACACGAATTTAATTTTAAAAGTAACGAAACTTAATTTTCTTTAACTGAAACCAATCGTTGAGCTTCTTTAATCCAGACGTTAATGTGGGGGACGTAATCATTTCGCAAGTCGGATTAATGGTTTAGCTAAATATGAAATAATACATTAGCAATAAAAATTCCACACTCCCGTATCTAGGCCCCGTATAGTATGACTTTTGTTCTGTGGCCTCCTATACAAGAAATTTTGTCATAAAAGTTTTATGTCCCACGTGAAATTTGGCTGGTCGTAAAATAGTAGTAATAAAATTATTTCATGTTCCACAATGGTGCGACGGCTTGAACGATTTTCTTTCAGGAATTTCAGTAAATCAAAATTTTTATTGTTTTAGAAATATCTATTCTAAGTTTTAACAATTTATTCTTGACGTTGATGAGTTCTTTTTTATGAAAAAAAAGTAAAATGAATTATAATTAAATATTGTGTTAGTCGGTCCGACAAATAAACAGTTTCATAAAAATACACCCCTAAAATACAATCTACAATGCAGATTATAGTGTCGCCTAAATTGCACTCACGTACGATATTAAAATCTCAAATAATATTTATGTACCAAACGTTGGCGATCTCTAAATGCCACGTTACTGTTATTGAAGTCACGTATCTATTGATTGCATTCGCAGAGCATATCGCTTGCTGAGGATGCGATGTGGACTCGCATCTTGGAGTGGAGACGCAGCAACTCCTGTTTAAACTTAAATTACCTACTTGCGAGTGTGAAAACGTACTTTTATACGTGATCTCACTTCCAAATTGCATCTATCTATATAAAATAGATAACATGTACATAGATAGCAAAGGAAGTAAAATAGTAAGGAACTTTTGGTCATTATCACAAGGATTTTTCTGAATTAATGTTGTCAATTTATTGCATAAATAGGCTAGCTAAACCAGACCATCAGCTCACAAAATGTCAGTGGCAACTTTTACGCTAGGATTAATGCAGGTAGATCATAATTGATCTACTTTTTCTTAGTGCAACTAACGTTGTTACGTACATATACTAACGTATATGCTAGATACGCATATACTTTT